>ML386576.1:21025-48014 GCA_005239525.1 Nicotiana knightiana | reverse complement strand
TTTGGGGAAATTGATAGTGGGAGGTGATTGTGGGAAGGGTGAGGATCATCTGGTGCGAGTTTTGGGTTGTTTGGAGAAGCTCCGCCGCCGGAGGCGATTTCCGGTCGGCGGAGGACGACGGCTAGGGTTTGGTTTTCTTAGAGAGGATAGAGACAGTGGGAAAAAGGGGGGTGTGATACTTTGACTGAACTGGGGGGTAGGGGGGTGTTTGAAACAGTTAAATACCCATTAGGGGTTAGTTCCGGACCGTTGGATCAAAATTATCCAACGGCTGAGGTGAATGGAAAGCTAAACGGCGTCGTTTGGGTAGTGTAGGGGCAGGCCGGGTTGGCTATGGGTTTTGGGCCTGGGTTGTCTGGGTATATGGGGATTGGGCCTGGGTACTTCTTGGCCCAGGTCCAATTTTTAACTTTCTTTGATTAATTAAACTAATTAATCTAATTAGGTTATAATCTAATTTAATCCAAAAATATAATAACTAATCTAGATCTACTTTTCATCTATTTTACGAATTAATCAAGAATAAAATGACCAATTTTATATCCTTAATTAATCTATAATTTAACGAATAAAGATGATTAGTCTTAGTAGTTAATTATTAAAATACATTACATTAAATAACCATTGCTCGTCTATTATTCAGTTAATTATAACTTTACAATTCTTTGATAATAGTGAGGCAATTTTGAACAAATTAAAAAAAATAAATTATGTATATGCCCAGAAAAATACAAATCTTTCACAATTAATCACTGATAATCAACAAAATCTATGAAATTAATTTATTTATCGAATTTTGTAGGGGCCTTTGGTAGGTGAAAATCACATGCTCACAAGAGCAGACAAACCCAGAACTAAAAAAATAGACTACTAAAAAAAGTATTTTCTCTTGGGAGAATGGGCAATGGAATTTTGTTTGGTTTCAGAAGAGGGAAAATGGTAAATGAACGTGGGTATGGGTAAAAACGTATGTGGGGTGAGGAGTTAGGAGAGAGAAATGTGGGATATATGGACACCTTTAATTAAGGAGTAAAAAATATCCAATTAATTAGATCCTTAATTAAGTATGGTATAGAATTGGTAATTTGGTATACTAAGTGTAATTAAGTCAAACCTTAAACATTGAGGGTAATAAGGTTTCCTATGTGGCATAGGAATGTAAAAATTCCTAAAAACAAAGCTTGATCGAGGCTGGGCTGGGCCGCCAAATAAAAAATACTCCTATTAAATATACTTGGAAATTTGGCACCGCATATTAACTCAGTCTAATAATTGCTAGAATTAACTCATTTTTTATTTATTGGCATTAATTAGCCAATAAATATATATCACAATAATAATATTCTTAATTTTCTTTTTTGTGTATATCAAAATCTTATTTTCCTTATTTGTTATGTTTAAAATATGAAATTATAAATATAATTATCTATCATTTATTGTTTTGTTTATGTTTAAGTGTATAACACAAAAATATATTTAAGTGTATAACGCAAAAATAATTGTGTTGTTTGTATATCACTATGTATAACACATCAAATAATGTGTATATCAAAATGTATATCTCAACTTTATTTTCCTTCTTTGTATGTATTAAGATGTATATCAAAATATACCTAGTTCTTAAAATTTAGTTATTTGTTAATGTTTAACTAATTAATATTGCATATGAATTGGACGTGTTTGATAAAGATGAGGTGTTAGTGTTGGGTATATCACTATTACCATGAATTATTTTTATTAGTTTGTTTTGAGTTTTAACATTTAATGAATAAAATATAATTTTTCATTTTTATGTTCTATTATAATCCATTGGAACAATGTCTGTTATTAAGTTTTGCAAAAACTTTCTGTCCAACAAGATATTTTTGACTTACAAGTATTTATTTATTGTATTTTATATTAGAACTTAAATTAAAAATAATCTTAAAAAATGATGGGCCATCCCATAGGGCCCGGACCACATAGGGCTAGGCTGAGCTAACTATTTTATGGCAAACTAGTAAAATTCCAAGCCCGCGTGAGATGTGCTAGGCTAGATTGGGCCATCCCATATTGAGTGCTCTAATACAATGTTTCTAAAATTTATTTATTTGATTATGTTATAAAATAAGGACTGTAAAGTAAATAAACCAAAAACGAGAGAGAGAGAGAGAGAGAGAGAGAGAGAGATTATTCAACTTTCAAACTTATGTACATAATGAACTGAAATCTCCTCTATTTAGAGAAGAAAGGAAGCTGCTGTGTAAGCTGCTACTGCAAGCTGCTGTATAAGCTGCTATTGCAAGCTGCTGTATAAGCTGCTATTGCAAGCTGCTACTGCAAGCTGCTTGTAAGTTACTTGTAAGTTGCTATCGCAAGCTGCTTGTAAGCTGCTATTGCAAGCTGTTGTGCAAGCTGCTTGTAAGTTGCTTGTAAGTTGCTCTGCACCAGATATAGATAATCTTCTACCGGGGGTAATATTTATCCATAACAGAATATTGAAATGATAAACTTCTTCAGGAGGCTTATTTCCAATAGAGTACTAAATAGATAAACATATTTATGGTGGAGTCCCATATGGATAAGCTTCTTCAGGAAGCTTATTTATAATGGAGTACTAAATGAACATCCATAATATTATATGTATTTATAACACTCCCCCTTGGATGTTCATTAAAGATAATGTGCCTCATTAAAACCTTACTAGGAAAAACCCCATGGGAAAAAATCCTAGTGAAGAAAAAAGAGTACACACATTTAGTAATACGCATTGTTGCCTCATTAAAAACCTTATAAGGAAAATCCCGTGGAAAAAAATCTTAGTAAGGAAAAAAGAGTGCATCACATATTTTACCCCCCCTGATGAAAGTCTTGTTTCAAATATTTGAGTCTCCGCATTCCAATCTTGTATACCATCTTATCAAAAGTTGAATTTGTAGAGAATATTTTCCACCACTATTTCCGATCGATTTAAATTAATTTCATCAAACGAAGAAGCTGTTGCAAGTCATTTCATTGAGTTGCTTGCAACCTGCCTGTATCAGCTGCTTGTAGATAAACTTCAATGGAGTACTAAATGGATAATATTTTTCAGAAAGATTATCTACAACAGAGTAATAAATGGACATCCACAATAATATTTTCATAACACTGCCCCTTGGATGTTCATTATTATGTGCCTCGTTAAAACCTTACTAAGAAAAATCCCGTGGGAAAAAAATTCTAGTCAAGAAAAAAGAGTACACTAATAATATACATTGCAAGCTGCTTCATGAAAAATCTTACCAGGAAAAACCCAGTGGAAAAAAATCTGAGCAAAGAAAAAAGAGTACAATGCATACTTTTCTCCCCCTGATAAAGACGTTGTTTCAAATACCCAAGTCTCTGTGTAGGGAAGAGCTATATCTTTCTAGTACATTAACAGAAAATGTTATGTCAGATCTTGTAGCATTATCAAGATACATAAATGTACCAATTACACTGGGATAGGGTATTTCAGGACCAAGGAGTTCATCATCCTCTTCTAGAGGTAAGAACAGATTCTTATTCACTTTAAGTGATCAAAAAAATCATTGGTGTACTCAATGGGTGTGCTTTGTCCATGTAACAACATTTTAAGACCCTTTTTGTATAGGCAAATTAGTTTAAGATTTCGTCTGCTAAATATTCAATTTGCAGACCAAGACAAAGTTTTGTCTTTCCAAGATCTTTCATCACCATTTCTTTCTTAAGATATTCAATTGCCTTTATGAGCTCTTCTGGAGTTCCAACAAGATTTATGCCATCAACATAAGCAACAACTATAACAAATTCTGATGACATTTTTATTATAAAAAAATACATGGACAAATAACATCACTTACATAACCTTCTTCCAGCAAATATTAACTGAGGTGATTATACCACATGCGCCCAGATTCCTTTAAACCGTACAAAGACCTTTGTAATCTGATTGAATAAATTTCTCAAGACTTTGAAATATATGCTTCAGGCATTTTAAATCCTTCAGGGATCCTCATATAGAGTTAATCAAATGATTCATATAGGTTATGACTTAAATTTAAATGGGATGACATCTTCAAGTGTCTAGACTACAAGTCCGATTATCACAATCTTTTATAATATTGTGCACTATATTGTATCAAATATATCGCCGACGATCATTGCATATCAGTTCTCAAGCGACATAACTTGTTGAGATCTCATTACTTTCTTTATTTTGAGTTACCTGAACTTCTTCTGGAGTTTCATGAAATGTTATGTCGTGGGCTCTTCTAGAGCTTATTTCCTCCTTATTATGATCATTTTGATCATTTGCTCCAATCCTTTTCAAGGATCTTTAACTTTGGAACCGATCAATATACTACGCTTCATGCATGCAGTAAACTCAATCCTTCGGGGACTTTAATTATAATAGGAGCATTTGCAGTTGAAATATGATATTTAATTTTGGATCAGCAAATGCTTCTGGCATTTGACTTGAATTATCTTTTGAGTGAGGATCATACTTATGATATTTCGATTCGTATAACATATTTTTCAACTGCTTATTACATCTCCCTAATGTTAGAAAAACTAACATATATCCCAAATCTTCTTTGGGAAACTTATGTTTGTGCTTTGTGGTAAAGAAATTAATCATATACTATGCATCAAAAGTTATTAGATAGTAAAAATATTTGGTTTCTGATCCTAAACCAATTGTGAGGGGAGGACTTATCATATATCGTTGGTCTGATGCATACAAGTGCTGATGTATAAAATTTAGAAAATCTTAGACCAACACATGAAGCTTTGTTCTCATAAACAATAGTTTATCCATTCATAGGAGGTATTCAATGCTAAACTAGTTTAGATATAAACCAGCATTATCAAGATGAACTATCTTGATTTCATCATCTGAAAATTATGCTCTTAATTGAGAAAGCAATTTCAAATGCCAAAATGCAGGTTGACAATTATCGCACTTGTAACCATCTCATATATGCATATATAAGTGGTTCACATGATAGGTGAATGAGCCCATATTCACATTTTATATATTTCAAATTAGGGTCTTGGCCCCAACTTTAGCTGGTATAATCAATTTATTATGAGAACAAAATAACATAAGAGAATTCTTGAAGAATCTTCTAGTTCTTCAGTAAATACTTATTTGAATTCTCAAATAGCTCATTTTAAAAATGGCACATGATAACTTCATGTTTATCATGGCATGTGCAATCTCTTAGTTAACTTCTGATTTACTGTAGCATAAACTTTTGCATTAGTAAACTTCTGATTTACTGTGGCTACTTTTGTATTAGCAAATTTCTGATTTACTGTAGTTGCTTTTGCCTTAGTATAACTTCTGGTTTACTGTGACTTCTTTTGCGTTAGTAAATTTCTGGTTTACTGTGATACATGATATAATATAAATTGAAGAATAAGGCAGACAACTTCTCACATACATATTATTACCCCTATGATTGTGAAAACATGAAGATTTTCAATCTTCCAATCATTTGTAGTCTTAATATGATAGTCATTTGTATTAGTAAACTTCAGGTTTACTACAACATATGTTTCACCATAATCATATAATATGAATGCCATATTTGTATATAAGCTCTTCGAGAGCCTTCGTTTATTATCCACAATCTAAATTTATCAGACACTACGGGTGTCATGTGTCTTCTAGACAAACAGTTAGCTCTTCAGGATTTGTTGACACATTTTGTACTATCAAATATTGCTCAGACACTTCTGGTATCATAAGAGAAAATCATAATCAAATAAAGAATATAAATATTTAAGCACAAGAAAACACCTCTTCGTAATATTTTCCTACTCTAGGAGGAAATTTCAATTGTGTTACTTCTTCAGGAGGAAATTTAAAATACGAAATATTGAGTATATATTCTCTCAATCATATTACCTCTTTTGGAGGTGAATTGTCATATATTTACATACAGAGCGTGTTCATGTTTACAAGCTTTATTAATATTATCACATTCACTTAAAGGAACGAATTAATATTTATCGAAAATTCTCACCCTTTAGGGAATGGAACGTAATTATCTGAACATGCATTAACCACATCACAATGTGATGCTTCAAACCTCTTTTACGATATTTTCTACTTAGGAGCAAATCGAGGCATTTATGTAATATGGAGAATTTTTCTCTAAATTATCTTCAATTGTAACCATAACAAGCCTAAATTACCACTTCTAGTTGTCATGATAGGTATATACCACTTCTGGTGTTTAACAAATTTAGTTACAATGAGATATACAAAGTATTGCCACTTCTGGTGGCCGTACTCTATTAGAGTACAAGTGAACCATAAAATTAAGTATAACAAGGCTTAGGAAATATGCCACTGCCGGTGACTATATATTTTTTGAAAACTTCCATACTTAGCCATCAATAGAGATGAAAATAATAAATCGTGGTCCCTTCTCGTAATATTTTTCTTCGGGAACAAATTTTATGGCATGAACTGCTAAGTGAACCAATTAGGCTCCTTAGGACCAATGAACAAAAATCCTATTGTTAGTAGCAAGAAACAGGAGTGTGTCCTGATATGAAGGAAGTACTAACCTTTTGAGTAGAATTCTTAATTATGGCGATTGGATCTGATTTATATCCATAGACTTTTGCTAACTTAACACAACAAATAGTTAAATTTAAGCAATAAATGAAGGTGCAAAAATTAATGTCACAAGTTCTTTGCTACATACCTACTTCAAGATAGCAAAGCAGCAAGGGAAAATAATTTATCGTTCATAAAGAAAAAGTGATATAGTAAAACCTTTAAGCAAAACATGAAATCATTTTGTCACGACCCAAATTCTAACTCAGGTCACGATGGCGCCCAACACCACCATCAGGCAAGCCAACCATTATCTACTAGGGATTTCAGGTAGTTTACCAAAAATATTTTTCAACACTTGCTTAACTTAGTTTTGAGACATTAAGTAGAAACGGATAATCTTAGGAAAATTTCATGCAAAATAAAGAATCATGAAGTCATAGCCAACGATAAAATCCCAAAATAAAGTCTACTAGCGTGAGTGGCAAGAACTAGTGTCACAAGTCTACAGGCATCTAGTAGAATAATACCAAAAGAATGAAAGTTTGTCCTACTGTCTGAGTAAGTATAGACAGAAATAACAACAAATAGCTCCAAAGTGCTGCTGGAAATTGCTAAGGAGAGCAGCTCACCGTGAAGCCTCGACCAGTAAAACTCAGGAACGAGCTCCGGACTGGAACCCAGATGCACCTGCCTCAGAACCTATACAATTAAGTACAAAGTGTAGTGAGTACATAAATAATATGTACCCAGTAAGTATCCCGCCTAATCTCGAAGAAGTAGTGACGAGAGGTCGACTTGACACTTACTAGGGTCCAAACAGTGTATTTAAGTGATAATGTAAAATATGAAACCAAGTAAGCATGGATAGTAAGAAAATAAATATCGAACCGTAATAAAATCCAAAAATGTAATGAAGCATCAATTACAAGTTTTCAGTTCGATCCTCCAGGATAATTCACAGCTCAACAGTCATAAACAATATCAGGCAAATAGCATGCGCACAGTGGAATAAGGACATCCGGCCTGGGCCAACATAATAATAATAACTGTGCACTGTCGAAGGGTCGAATGGTGCGAACCATAGATGCATCTATCAATACCCGCCGTGGCGTACAACCCGCTCCCATGAGAGTAGGGGAAAAAATAACTTCGCTCGCGGGATATAAATTGCGAAGCGGTCGCATGCAAACAAAACATCTTTCTTTCAATTCTTTTCAAATAACAATTCCTTTAAAACATCAAATTGTCGGTTTTCTTAAAAACAAAGTTGCATACAATGAAGTTACAAAGCATATAACTCAATTTAATGGAATTCACATGGCATGGTGTGAGCCTAACTACCCGGACACAATAATAATAGTCACTACGCACGGGCCCTCGTCACCTCGCACGTACGTAGTCCCCCACAATAATGACACATAATCATTTAATTCACCTATGGTGAAAATTCCCTCTTACAAGGTTAGAAAGGAGACTTACCTTGTGTCAAGCCTACTTTCCAGGTCAAGAATGTGCCCGAAACTCCAAATACGTCGCCCAATGACTCGAAACTAGTCAAATATTGCATAAATAAATCAATCTATACTCAAAAGTATGAAATTTCCCTATTTAAATGATTGTTTCAACCTAAATTACAAAATCCCAAAATACGCCCCCGGGCCCACATGCTCGGATTCCGAAAATTGTTTAAGGAAACTATCACCCATGGCCTAAGGATCAATATTATATAGTTTTTGTTTGATTCCTCAATAAATTTCTTGGTAATTTTCCCATTTTTGTCAAAAACCTAGTTTTTTACTCTAACCCATGGTTTCAACTAATTGTGGTGTTAATATACCTAAAAATTCAAGTAATAAACTAAATTCATAGTAGGAATTACTTACCTCGCAGTAGCTAGGTTGAATACCCTCCTTGCATGCTCTCAAAATCGCCCAAGAATGAAGAAAAATGTTCAAAAATGGCTAAGTCCCGTGTTTAAAACGAAGTGCACTGCCTACAGGCTTTTCACACCTGCAGCGCGAGGACCGCACCTGCAGTCTCGTATCTGCGAGAAAAATCTCGCACCTGCGGAAAAGGGGAAGGAGACCTGGTTTTGCACCTGCGGAGCAAAGTCTGCACCTGTGGCTCCGTTTATGTGGAAAGTGGTCCGCACCTGCGGAAATTGGAAACTCCCTGAGGAGTCGCACCTGCGAGACGGGGACCGCAGGAGCGGTCTCGCACCTGCGACTTGACCTCCGCAGGTGCGGTCGCATCAGACCTGGTGCACCAACAGTCATTTTAGGCTGGTTTTTGCCTCGCTCGATGCCCGAATAGCATCTGGGCCCCCCCAAGACCCCGTCCAAATATACCAACGAGTCCTAAATCATAATACGGACTCGTTCGAGCCTTCATGAACATCCGAAATAGCGCTAAATCTAAAAATCACACCCCAAAACCTATTGGATCAAACTTAAGAACTTCAAGTTCTTTGAATTCGCTAACAATATGTCGAACCTATCTATACTACTCGGAATGATACCAAATTTTGCAAGCAAGTCATAAATGACGTAACAGAACTATTCCCGGTCTTGAAATTCCATTCGGACCTCGATAACACAAAAACACGTTCCAAACCTCAATTTGAACTTAAGGGCATTGTTATTTCACTATTTGGCGTCGAAACGCTCCCGGGTCATCCAAAACCCGTTCCGGACACACGCCCAAGCCCGAAATCATCATACGAACCTACCAGAATCTTTGAATCTCGATTCCATGGTCGTTTACTGAAAATGTTGACTGAAGTCAAACTTGGCCTTTAAGGCCAACCTTAAGGAACTAAGTGTTCTTATACTACTCCAAACTCCTCCAAACCTCGAACCACCCATCCCCGCAAGTCATAAAGCAGTAAAAGCAACTACGAGGAGTCTCATTTAGGGGCACGGGGTCCTAAAACACAAAATGACCGGTCGAGTTGTTACATTCTCCACCTCTTAAACAAATGTTCGTCCTCGAACGGGTCTAGAATCATACCTGGAGTGCTAAATAAGTGTGGATATCTGTTCTGCATGTCCTCTTCGGACTCCCAAGTCGCCTCCTTGATTGGTTGGCCCCTCCACTGTACCTTTACGGCATGGACACATGGAAGACCGGATGAACCCCCGATAAACAGGGAGGTAAAGCAAGCTCATAAGCAACCTCCTCAACTCGCCTCAACACCTCAAATGGGCCAATAAACCTCAGGCTCAGCTTTCCCTTCTTCCCAAACCTCATAATACCCTTCATCAGCGAGACCTTCAACAGAACCTTCTCGCCCTCCATAAATGTTACATCGCGCGCCTTCTGATCTGCATAACTCTTCTATCTGGACTGTGCTGTGCGAAGTCTCTCCTGAATCAACTTCACCTTCTCCAAAGCATCCTTCACCAGATCGATGCCATATAGCTTAGCCTCGCCAGGCTCAAACCACCCGATGGGAGATTGACATCGCCGACCATACAAGGCCTCAAATGGAGCCATCTCAATGCTGGACTGATAACTATTATTATAAGCAAACTCGGCCAAAGGTAGGAACTGGTCCCACTGTCCCCAAAGTCAATCACACATGCTCTGAGCATGTCCTCCAATATCTGAACTGTCCGCTCTGACTGCCCGTTGGTCTGAGGGTGAAATGTTGTGTTGAGCTCTACCCGGGTGCCTAACTCACTCTGTACAGCTCTCCAGAAGTGCGAGGTGAACTGAGGAGCTCGATCTGATATAATGGACACAGGCACACCGTGCAATCGAACTATCTCCCGAATGTAGATCTGGGCCAACCTCTCAGAAGTGTAAGTGGTAGCTACTGTAATGAAATATGCCGACTTGGTCAACCTGTCCACAATGACCCAAACCGCATCGACCTTCCGCAAATTCTGAGGCAACCTAACTACGAAGTCCATAGTGATGCGCTCCCATTTCCACTCAGGTATAGGCATCTGCTGAAGTAGGCCTCCTGGCCTCTGGTGCTCATATTTAACCTGCTGGCAATTTAGACGTCTAGCCACATACTCCACTATGTCTTTCTTCATCCACCTCCACCAGTAGTGCTGCCTCAGCCATGATACATCTTCGTAGCACCAGGATGTATAGAATACTGTGAACTATGAGCCTCCTCTAGAATCCTCTCCCTCAGGCCGTCAACATTAGGGACACATAAGTGACCCTGAATTCTCAAAACACCATCCTCGCCAATAGAAACCTCCTTGGCACCACCCTGTACCACTGTCTCCCAGAGACAAGTGCGGATCATCATACTGCCGAGTCTTGATCTCCCCCAATAATGAAGACTGAGCCATCACACATGCAAGAACCCGACTGAGCTCGGAAAGGTCCAACCTCACCAGGCGATTAGCCAAGGATTGAATATCCAAAGCCAGAGGCCTCTCCTTTTTTGAAATGAAAGCCAAACTACCCATAGTCTCCGCCTTTCTGCTTAAGGCATCTGCTACCACGTTCGCTTTTCCCGGATGATAAAGAATGGTGATGTCATAATCATTTAGCAACTCAAGCCACCTGCACTGCCTCAAATTGAGATCCCTCTACTTGAACAAGTGCTGCAAACTGCGTTGGTCTGTATAAATATCACAGGGCACCCTATACAAGTAATGCCTCCAAATCTTAAGAGCATGAACAATCACTGCCAACTCCAGATTGTGCACAGGGTAATTCTTCTCTTGAACTTTCAGCTGCCGTGAAGCATATGCAATAAATATCCCCTTCTGCATCAATACACAACCCAAACCAACACGTGAAGCGTCGCAATAAACCGTATACATCCCAGAACTGGAAGGTAACACTAGAACTGGTACTGAGGTCAATGCTGTCTTGAGCTTTTGAAAGCTTGCCTCACACTCGTCGGACCATCGAAATGGGGCATTCTTCTGGGTCAGTCTAGTCAGAGGAGCTGCAATGGATGAAAAACCCTCCACAAATCGGCGATAATAACCTGCTAGACCTAAGAAGCTCCTGGTCTCTGTAGCTGAAGTAGGGAGTAGCCAACTCTACACTGCCTTAATCTTCTTAGGATCAACCTTGATACCTTCTCCGGATACCACATGCCCCAAGAATGCCACAGAATCCAACCAAAACTCACACTTGGAGAACTTAACATACAACTTCTGTTCTTGCAAAGTCTGGAGCACAACCCTCAAATGTTGCTCGTGCTCCCCCAGGCTACGTGAGTAAATCAAAATGTCATCAATGAAGACGATGACAAAAGAATCAATATAAGGCCTAAATACCCTGTTCATCAAGTCCATAAATGCTGCTGGGGCGTTAGTCAAGCCAAAGGACATCACCAGGAACTCATAGTGACCAATCTCGTAAGAAAGGAAGTCTTCGGAACATCCGAGTCCCGAATCTTCAGATGATGGTACCCCGATCTCAAGTCAATATAAGTTAACACTCGCGCACCCTGCAACTGGTAAGACAAATCATCGATACGCGGCAACGGGTACTTGTACTTGTTCAACTGGCTATAGTCAATACACATCCGCATAGTCCCATCCTTCTTCTTCACAAATAGCACTAGAGAACCCCAAGGTGATACGCTCTGTCTGATAAACCCCTTAGCCAATAACTCCTCGAGCTGTTCTTTCAATTCCTTTGGAGCCATATATATGGGGGGAATAGATATGGGCTGGGTGCCCGGAGCTAAGTCAATGTAGAAATGAATGTCACGATCCAGTGGCATGCCTGGAAGGTCTGAAGGGAATACATCATCAAACTCTCAAACTACTGGCACTGAATCAATCGTTGGAGACTCGGAGGTGGTGTCCCGTACATAAGCAAGATAATCCAAACAACCCATCTCGACCATATGTCGATCTTTCAGGAAGGAAATAACCCGACTAGAGGCACTAACTGAGGAACCTTTCCACTCCAATCTCGGCAACTTGGGCATGGCTAGAGTAATAGTCTTGGCATGGTAATCTAGAATGGCATGATAGGGATACAACCAATCCATGCCCAGGATAACCTCAAAATCAACCATATCAAGTAATAGGAGGTCCGTTCTGGTCTCTAACCTGTAGAATGTAACTACACAGGACCGATAAATCCGGTTCACAACCACAAAATCACCGACATGAGTGGACACATAAATAGGAAAACCCAAGGACTCACGAGGGATATCCAGGGAATGAGCAGATAAGGCTGATACATATGAATAAGTGGACTCTGGATCGAATAGTGCCGATGCATCTCTACCGCATACGGAAATAATACATGTGATCACGGCATCTGAGGCCACTGTATCTGATCTGCCCAGAATAGAATAGAATCTGGCTGGAGCGCCGGATGACTGACCTCCACCAGAATAAATAGGAGCGGACTAGGCTCCCCCTGCCTAGCCTCCACCTCTGTGACGACCCCTATCAGCCTGCCCTCCACCTCTAGGTGGCCGAACCGCTGGTGCTAACCTCATAGGCTGGTGACCCTGCTGTACTGCCTTGCCCCGAAGCCTGGGACAATGCTTCTTTATGTGACTTGGATCCCCACACTCATAACAACCTCCCGGCACCATGGCCTACTGCCCTAAAGAAGAACCCTGAATAGCGGGAGGATGGTAGGAACTCTCTGGCATAACATTGAAATAAGGACTGGTAGACCCCTGATGACTAGAATACCCGCTGGAGGAACCCTGAATAGCTAGCGGGCGGTAAGAACTCTTTGGCATGGCGCTGAAATAAGGCCTCGCTGGAACACCTCGTGGAGGTGGTGGTGGTGCTGAATATGGGGTCCTATTGGGCTGGCACCTACCAAAATGACCTTTTTCCCCTACCTGGAGCACCTCTGAAATCCCCGAAAAATCGGGCCCTCTTATCCTGCTGACCCTGCTCTCTACTCCTCGACCAATAACCCTCGATCCTGTGAGGAATCTCTACCACAAGCTAATAAGGAGTCCCCATCTGCACCTCTCGGGCCATGTTGGCCCTAATACCTGGATGCAACCCAGCTACAAATCTCCGCACTCTCTCTGCGTCAGTGTCGCGCCCCCTTTTTCCTTTCCTTTCGGATCGGTCAGGGTTTTTGACATTTTTGGACAACTTCTTTAAGGAAGAGTGAAGAGAGGAGAGTCACCACCTAACAGGTTTGAGGTGCGTTAGGGCACCTAAGGGGTTTATCTATAACTAGGTTGTTAACCAGAGACAGAGTAAGGGCTTGAAATTATCCTAAGGGGAGGGTGTTAGGCACCCCTCAGGATTCACAAGTGTGGTTCCCGGCCAAACATATTTTGTGAATTTTGTACAATTAGAAAATAAAAAAATATGGCTCAAATAGTAGGGGATTTAGTCTAAGTACACATAGGTTTAGAAACAATTAAAGTTAAAGCTAGATTTTGAAAAGAATTACAATCTAAGCATGTTTATGGGAATAAGGGGGTTCTTAGGTTTGTTTATAATATGGATCACATCAATGCAATATCCGGTATGACACTTCTCAAAGAGGGGCTACACGTGGTATTAGCGCACCGGCCATCATATCCATATTCTACCCTTTCCCATCCTGTGGAGGTAATTAAAGCGCGTGTTGCTATTGCATGTTGTTACCCGTCCCTTCCTATTAGTCCCGGAGGAAATTAGGACTCCTATCCTAAAGGGAGGTTCTAGGAAGACCCTCATGTTTTAAAGGTAAAAATTCTAGGGCGATAGATAACAAAACAGGTAGGACTGCACATAAGGGAAGAACATGGAAAGCAATTAAGGGGCTCAAGTATACCTCCACATATATTGCACATACACAGCATGCCTCATACACAAATTTGGGTCCAGTTTCAGTTCCTAAGCATGATATCTAAATGACAATAGCAGGATCAGATTTGTCATAACTCAGAGAGGGATTCCTAGTTAGGCTTGCCTACTGATTTTAGCATGCTGGTAGTTAAACATGATCACAAAGACAGATCTAGTTTTATTCCTTGTAACTGATTTCCTAAGGCTTGCCTAGGTGTAAAATAACATGCAGCAGTTGTACAGCTTTGTTAAAAGGGTTTCAGATTACCAATCCTAATAGCATGTGATTCTAAGTGTTTACCAAAGACCGATTTCCAGCTTATTAGAACAGGGACTGTTTTAGACATGTATATTTAAACTAGGTGTGATTTGAGTAAGTATGACCCTAAGGCATGATTTCTAATGCAGCATGATAACTTAAACATGATTTTTCTAAATGAATGCAAGATCACAACATTATGCACAACTTCAGGAATAGCACATGTGACAGATTTTAATCGTTGTTTACCTAGAACAGGATCTCTACGTGTATAGCATGATTGCATATTTGTTAACACATTTGTTCTAAGGCATGATCTAGACTACATCTTTTCAGAATGCATGGACAGAATCAAATGGTAATAGTTTTTGTTGTTATTACTGATCCTATGAACAAGATTTCTAAGTGAAGGCAAGGAGTGATGACATGCTGAAAGAAAAGAAAATGTATGAACCTAAGTGATATGGTATCTAAGTGCGTGGCATGCTTGATTCCTAAACATGGTTACTAGTGCGCATATAAAAAAATAAACCTAGAAAAACATGATATCTACCCATACTTATACTATAGCATGCATATCCCCACCCATTTCCACTATCCAACCCCAGAATCATTTTTACAAATTATTACAAACCTCTGAATATGAATTACATAATTAAAAGGAAAAGAAGAAGTTAACTATATGGAGCCTTCCATAGTAGGCCCAAGTTTCAAGATCCTCAAATGCCATTGGTTCACAACCCTTCACATGATCCAGGTGTGTCATAGTTCCCTAATGATCTCAAGGGATCCCGGGCAGTGCTCACACCCAGATTTCATAGCCAAGATAGAGAGTAAGTGCAGTGTGGAATGGCCAGACTTTGTGTGTCAAAGTTCAGAGGGAGCTCAAAGGTCACAAGGCAATGCTCACACAGAGGGGGGCAGAACTTAATGATCTAAGAGTAGAGTGAGAGTGCTCGACATAGTTTTGAAAAGGTTAATTAAGAAAACAGTTTTGAAAAGGGTAAGTAAGAAAACCGTTTTGAAGAGGGAAAATTGATTGAAATAGTTTTATAACAAAGAATTTTAACCACTAAAAGGGCAGGAACACCAACAAGTTCAACATCAGACAAAGGACCAGGAATAGTCCAACAATCACAAGCATGGGTAATGGGATTTGAGGGACAAATACAGAGCATGTGATGGCAAACATGTAGCAGGCAATACACAATCAGAAGTTCCTAAGGATTCAGGGGATTGGGGGATACAATAGGGTATAGGATTATACTAACATAAAAGGATCAAATAGTTCAAGACAGTAGGATTTACCCTAATCAAACTAATGTACCAAACATAGGCATGAAGATTCACATAGAACATGTATAAAGTACATAAAGATATGCTGGTTATGACAAATAGAGTATAACTTATTATGTGAATGGAGTTCAGGATCCTAGTTACATGTTGAACAAAAAAATAATAAGTAAAAGCAAATTAGAAACACAATGAATTGAAACAATAGTAGAAACATGTTGGTTTGAGAACTGAAATCTGAATTAGAACATACTAGTGAAGTGAAGAAAGCAGTAACACAAACAGGAAATATGAGATGCACAATAGTTAGCCTTGGCTTGCAGCCGGCTAACTTATAATAGTAGTAACTAGCACAGAAAAGAGAGAGAGAGAGAGAGAGCAGAGAGTTTTTAGTTGTGTGTGAGAGAGTTGAACATATTAGTTCGTGTTTCAAATGAGAGAAGAGCATACATATATATAGTTTCTGAAGCTGGGTTGAAATAAGGTAAAAAATCAGAATCAATTAACAATTGCGTAAATTAGTATCAATTAGAGTGAAATCAGCACAAGTATCCCATGATTAAGGGAGTTATTCAAAAGGTGAGTACAAATAAGTAAAGACTAAAGAGAATATTCAAACGACATGAAATCAGCATGAGTACCCCTTGATTGAAGGGGTTAAAATTAAACGGCTAATAGGCAAATAACAAAATAAGGAAAGTTCTCATGCGTATACCAGATAAGGAAACAATTTTAACCCAATAGAAATATGCAATTGAGACTAGGTTCATCAGATTTAATTAAGGAAATACGGATCAATTAACAGTAAATCAACCATGTAGCAAGGTAAGAAATAAGTTAAAAGTCGGAAGTCAGTAAGAGTAGTCCATAAGAAATCAGTAAGGTTTTTTTCAATTCTCAGGGAATCAGGGATTCAAATAAATCAGGAATAACATCAATTAGGCAAATAATAGGCAAGCAAAAGTATAGAAAGGTAAAGAACCACATAGAATTAGGGATTCAATGCTAGTACACATTAAACGAACAGGGAGAATTAAAGAGTAAAAAAAAACCCTAATGACTGCAATAGCAAAATCACACATAGGTTTAGAGATAAAGCAGTAACACCAAAGGAATTAAACAGAACGAACACGATATAAACAGAAGAAAAAAAAACCAGGAACCCTAGTAAGCAAAAAATAGGGTAAAATCACATAACACTTAAAACATTTATGAGAAATAATCGAACACATTAGTCAGAGAGAGACTCAGAAACATAGAGTTTTCAACATATTAAGTCAAATGAAAAGAGAACTTTGGATAAATCATTGAAACACAGAAAGAATCACAGAATGATACTAAAAGCAGAAGAAAAAATCATTTTGAAAGAGGGGTTATGAAACCCTAATTTTGAGATGAAGATACGTTTAGAAATATGAAGGTTTTTTTGAAGGAAAAATGTAAAAGCTTCATATTATGCGTAGATCTAAGAAAGATCTAAAGAAAAAATCAAAAATCTTGAGAGTTAGGGTTTTAGAGAACCCAGAGAAGATAAGAAAACCTTAAAATGTTGCCAGCTTTAGCCGGAGAAGTCATAGATCTTACTCGAAAGGCCAGAGGTTGCCGAAAAATGGCATGAAGGACCATGGGTAGGAGTTGAACTGCTCCAGGTTCACCTGAGGACCTCAGGGTAGCATAAAACCGGCCTGGGTGAAGTGAAGGCCAGGAGAGGCTGAGAGGACATAGCTTCCGGCAAGGGAGGTGGCCGGAGAGGATGGACAAAGTCCATCGGAGAGGAGGGTAACCAGAAAGTTCTAGAGAAAACCAGAGATAGAGAGAGAGAGAGAGAGAGAGAGAGAGAGAGAGAGAGAGAGAGAGAGAGAGAGAGAGAGGTAGAGAGATGTTTGTACGGGGAGTGAATGAGGGGAAGGGGGGTAGTCGTCTAGGACTAATTAAGGTAAGAGTGAATCTGGACCGTTGATCTAATTTGATCAACGATCCAGATTACACACAGGATTAGGTCGGGTAGGCTTAGAGATTGGGCCTGGTATTGGGCTAAATTAAATGGGTTAGGACAGATTGAATTTAGGCTATATTTTAAATAAAAAATGGCTACTCGTTAAATACCCAATTAAATAGGTAAATAATTATAAAAATAGCTAATGATTACATAAAAAATAAAATTAAGGCTAAATAGGTGAAATTAAGGTAATTAAATAGTATTTAAAATATAAAATGACTGATTATTGAATTGAAATAACATAAAAATGTATAATTAGGCTATAATTGCAAAGTTGTTGTAATTATAGCCAAATAATGCCAAATTGACTAATTTGTGAAATAATTAAATCCTAATAGGATTAAAAATGATATATTGAGCTAAGAAATATTTTAAAATTATTTGTAATGTAATTTATGAGTAATTATTGGATATAAAAGTACTGAATAAACTATAAATAAATTGATAAAAAATATGGAAAATTATGGAAAAAATACCAATGCAATTTTAAAATAATTTGAGGAAAAAATTGGGTATCAACAGTCAGTAGGAAGTATCATGAGTGCGTGACGAGACAGCTCAGAAAACCTAGCCTCGTAGTCGGTCACTGACATCTGACCCCGCTCCAGCTGCTCAAACTGATACCGCAGCTCTTCCCTCTCAGAGGGTGGAATATATCTGTCCAAGAATAACTGAGTGAACTGCTCCCAAGTGATGCGAGGGGAATCTGCCGGTCTGCCAAGAATGTAGCGCTGCCATCATCTACGAGCCCTGCCCTCTAGCTGAAAAGTAGTGAAGTCAACTCCATGAGACTCCAGTATCCTCATGTTGTGCAGTATGTCCCGGCACCTATCAATAAAGTCCTACGCGTCCTCATGGCCGTGGTTTTTCCCTTATTCAAAAGGGTTTTCCACGTAAAAATCTTGGTATCGTTATCACTCTTATATTCTTGTGAATTACCGCATCTCGATGCTACGTTATTATTTCACTTTTTGTACCGTGAATATTATTTTTGTGCGGAGTTTATTCCCAGCAATTGGTATAAGAGCACAGGCTCTACTCGTTCACTGAAATATTATTCACTATCGGTAGTACTATAATCGGTGAAAAACAAAAATGTCCGGAGTAAAGTACGAGGTAGAAAAATTCAACGGAGATATTAGTTTCTCAACATGGCAAAGAAGGATGAGCGATCTGCTCATCCAACAAGGTTTACACAAAGTACTAGATGCTGGTGCCGAAAAGCCTGATACCATGAAAGATGAGGATTGGGCTGACTTGGATGAAAGGGATGCTAGTGCAATCAGGTTGCACTTATCAGATGATGTGGTAAATAATATCATTTATGAAAACGCCGCACGTGGAATTTGGACAAGGTTGGAAAGCCTATACATGTCCAAAAAGCTGACAAATAAATTGTATCTAAAGAAGCAGCTATACGCCCTACACATGGGTGAAGGTACAAATTTTTGTCACATTTAAATGTGTTTAATAGACTAATCACACAGCTCGCCAATCTTGGAGTGAAAATCATGGAAGAAGATAAATCCATCTTGCTATTGAACTCGTGCCATCTTCATACAATAATTTGGCAACAACCATCCTGCTCGATAAGACTACCATTGAATTCAAATATGTCACATCGGCTCTTCTACTCAATGAGAAGATGAGAAAGAAGCCTGAAAATCAAGGACAAACTCTTATCACAACAGGTAGAGGCAGGAGTTAGCAAAGGAGTTTGAACAACTATGGTAGATCCAGAGCTCGTGGAAATTCTAAGAACCAATCCAAATCAAGAGCTAGAAATTTCTACAATTGTGATCAACCATGTCACTTCAAAAGAGATTGCTCGAATCCAAGAAAGGGCAAAGGTGAAACTAGTGGCCAGAAGAATGATGACAACACAATCGCCATAGTGCAAAACAATGATAATGTTGTCCTCTTTATAAATGAGGAAGAGGAATGCATGCACTTATCAGGTCTAGAGTTGGAATAGGTGGTTGATATAACAACATCTTACTATGTCACACCGGTAAGAGATATTTTTTGCAGATATGTAGCAGGTGATTTCGGCACTATGAGAATGGGTAACACAAGTTACTCAAAGATTGCGGGGATTGGTGACATTTTTATCAAGACAAATGTCGGATGCACAATGGTTCTAAAGGACGTTCGACATGTACCTGATTTGCGGATGAACTTGATCTCGGGAATTTCTTTAGACCGAGATGGATACCATAACTATTTTGCAAATAAAAAGTGGAGAATCACCAAGGGATCATTGGTGATTGCAAAAGGTGTTTCTCGTGGTGTTGTACAAGACAAATGCAGAAATATGCCAAGGTGAATTGAACGCGGCACAAGATGAGATTTCTGCAGATTTGTGGCACCAAAGGATGGGTCATATGAGCGAGAAAGGATTGAAAATTCTTGCCAGGAAATCACTCATTTATTATGCCAAAGGTACGACGGTAAACAACATAGAGTCTCATTTCAGACATCGTCTGAAAGAAAATTGAATATACTTGACTTGATATATTCTGATGTTTGTGGTCCAATGGAAATTGAATCGATAGGCGGTAAAAAATATTTTATTACTTTTTTTGATGATTCTTCATGAAAATTATGCGTTTATATTTTGAAAACCAAAGATCAGTTGTTTCAAGTTTTCCATAAGTTTCATGCTATGGTGGAAAGGGAGACATGCCAAAAGCTAAAGCGTCTCCGAAGCGACAATGGAGGTGAGTACACTTCAAGGGAATTTGAAGAGTACTATTCGAGCCATGGGATCAGACATGAAAAGATAGTTGTTGGAACCCCACAACACAATGGCGTAGTCAAAAGGATGAACCGCACCATTGTGGAGAAGATGAGAAGCACGCTCAGAATGGCTAAACTACGTAAATCATTCTGGAGTGAAGCAGTTCATACATCATGTTACCTGATCAATAGGAGTCCATCAATTCTGTTGGCGTTTGACATCCCAGAGAATGTTTGGACCTACAAGCAGGTGTCCTACTCGCATCTAAATGTGTTCTATTGCAGAGCTTTTGCACATGTACCAAAGGAGCAGAGAATAAATCTGGATGATAAATCTTTTTCATGCATATTAATTGGATATGGAGATGAAGAGTTTGAATACATATTGTGGGATCCTACAAATAAGAAGGTCATCAGAAGCAGAGATGTAGTTTTTTGATAAAGTGAAGGTAGAACTGCTGATGCTATGTCAAGGAATGACAAGAATGGTATAATTCCTAGACTTGTTACTATTCCTTCTACTTCTGACAATCCCATAAGTGCAGAAAGTACGACCGACGAGGTTGCCGAGTAGGGGGAGCAACCTGGTGAGGTTATTGAGTAGGGGGAGCAACTTGATGATGATTTCGAGCAAGTGGAGTACCCTACTCAGGAAGAATACCAACCTCAACCTCTGAGGAGATCAGAGAGGCCAAGGGTAGAGTCATGCAGGTACCCTTCCACAAAGTATGTCCTCATCAGTGATGAAAGGGGGCCAGAAAGTTTTAAAGAGGTGATGTCTCATCCTTAAAAAAACTAGTGGATGAAATCCATACAAGAAGAGATGGAATCTCTACAGAAAAATGGCATGTACAAGTTGGTTAAACTTCCAAAGGGTAAAAGACCACTCAAATGCAAATGGGTCTTTAAACTCAAGAAAGATGAAAATGGCAAGCTTGTCAGATACAAAGCTCGATTAGTGGTTAAAGGCTTCGAACAGAAGAAAGGTATTGATTTTGACGAAATTTTTTCACATGTTGTCAAAATGACTTCTATTCGAACAATTTTGAGCTTAGTAGCTAGCCTAGATTTTGAAGTGGCGCAGTTGGATGTGAAGATTGCATTTTCTTCATGGAGATTTGGAAGAGGAGATTTATATGGAGCAGCCAGAAGGATTTGAAGTAGCTGGAAAGAAACACATGTTGTGCAAATTGAATAAGAGTCTTTATGGATTAAAGCAGGCACCAAGGCAGTGGTACATGAAGTTTGACTCATTCATGAAAATTCAGACATACATAACAACCTATTCTGGTCCATGTGTATACTTCAAAAGATTTTCTGAGAATAAATTTATTATATTGTTGCTGTATGTGGATGACATGTTAATTGTAGGAAAAGACAAGGGGCTGATCGCAAAGTTGAAGGGAGATCTGCCCAAGTCATTTGATATGAAAGACTAGTTGGAGTTGGGGCTGTTCAGCCCAACACATTGCAAAGGCCCAATAAGTATCCCACTAAGGCATTAATACAGGACCAACTTCCTTCTTAACAGTTCCATTAATCAGACCTAATTTATTCTTACATGACAGCCTTATAAGAATTCCTCTTTTCCCACTCCCATACCCCAATACATTAAATGTAGTAGCTACAATGACAGTCCCAGTAGAATCAGATGGGTACAAATAGAATGGATGAGATGGTTCAACACTTGAAGATACATTAGCACTCGAGGATTCTGAAGTCGGAGTCACAATCGAAGATACACCAGTAGAATCCATACTCTCGACATAATTAGGGTTTTAATTTTGGGAAAAAATCAATAGAACAATCAAGGAATAAAAAAAAAGTATGAAATGAGAAACAATACCAGACTTCTTCACAAATTCTAAAGAAATGCTCTCAAACATAAGAGAAAGTCACTAAAAATTGAAACTTAATTACCGATTGAATCGTCACCGGAGGAAAGAGAAAAATGTGATTCACATGTTGAGGGTACCATCGGAGGAAAGCCCTCAGAGCAAGTCACCAATATAGTGGATCTGATACCATGATAACATCTTGAATCCGAATTAATCAAGGGAACTTTCAAGTATCAAACCCTAGAAATGTTTGATGCGACATGAACGAGAAGAAAGAGAAATTTTATTAATGCTATAAAATGTCAAAATGAATTAGTTCTTTACAAAAGAATCATTTAACAAATATATTCAAAACAATTGGGTCGGGTCACTTAAATAAATACGGATCTGTGACCCTTTTACTAAGAAGGAAGTTGGTCCTGGATTAATGCCTTAGTGGGCTTCTCATTGGGCCTTTGCAATGTGTTGGGTTGAGCATCCCCAACTCCAATATGACTTGGGCTCAGCACAACAAATTTTGGGTATGAAGATAGTTCGAGAGCGAACAAGCAGAAAGTTGTGGCGGTCTCAGGTGAAGTACATTGAACGTGTACTGGAACGCTTCAACATGACGAATGCTAAGCCAGCCAGCAGACCTCTTGCTAGTCATCTAAAGTTGAGCAAAAAGATGTGTCCTGCAACAGTGGAGGAGAAAAGCAAAATGGCTTGAGTTCTTTATTCTTCAGCAGTGGAAAGCTTGATGTAAATGGTATACACAGGACCTGATATTGCTCATGCAGTTGGTGTTGTTAGCAGATTTCTTGAAAATTCTGGAAAGGAACATTGGGAAGCAGTCAAGTGGATACTCAGGTACCTAAGAGGTACTGTAAGAGATTGCTTGTGTTTTGGAGGATCTGATCCTATCTTGAAGGGCTATACAAATGCTGATATGACAAGTGACATTGATAACAGAAAATCCACTAGTGGATATTTGTTCACATTTTCAGGGGGAGCTATATCATGGCAGTTGAGGTTGCAGAAATGTGTCACACTCTCGACAACTGAAGCAGAGTATATTGTCGCTACTAAAGCTGATGATTTGGCTGAAACGATTCCTTCGAGAGCTTGTATTGCATCAAAAGGATTATGTCTATTGTGATAGTCAAAGTGCAATAGACCTGAGCAAAAATACCATGTATCATGCAAGGACGAAGCATATCGACGTGGGATATCACTGGATTCGAGAAAGTATAGAGGATGGATCTATGCAGGTAGAAAAGATCCATACTAGTGAGAATCCTTCGGATATGCTAACTAAGATAGTACCAAGAGACAAGTTCGAGCTGTGCAAAAAACTTGTCAGCATGCACTCAAACTAGAATCTCCGGTGTTACCTCCTTCGGGTGAATGGGACTGGGGAGATTTGTGGGGTCTGGCCCCATGTGTGAAAGTTTGAATTGAGAATTCTGTCTTCTTTGAATATAGAAAAATTGGAAGACAAATTTTCTTGTGTTTATACTATAGTGAGGTCATTGATGATCTCATGTGAGTAATTTCTTTGCTATAAATAGCAAGACTTTGTTTCAGTTGAAGACACACCAACAAAGGGAGAAAGAAAGAGCGAGGCATCACAGACAGGGTATAAGAAAATAGTCTGTGAGAAAAATAGAGAATGAGCGATATTGTAGTGAGGTGGGAATATCAAAAGAACGTTATTTCTTTTGAGTGTTAGTTATTTCTTTTGAGTGTTGTAGTGGTCTTTGGAATATTTTACTCGGACCTACAAAACGTAAAATTCCTTGCTATAGTGATATCAGTTGTTCCTCTCAGGGCCGTGGTTTTTCCCTTATTCAAAAGGGTTTTTCACGTAAAAATCTTGATATCGTTATCAGTCTTATCTTCTTGTTAATTACCGTATCTCAGTATTACATTATTATTTCGCTTTTAATACCGTGAATACTATTTGTGTGAAAAATTTATTCCAACTGTTAAAATTTCTAACTCCATCATTGCTTACCGTATTCCAGTAAACCACAACTAATTGATAAAGCACTCACATTCTCTATTCGATGACTAATAAAGCATTCACATTCTCAAACCGATCGACAACAGAGGCTGTACGAACTCAGAAACTATGATTAATTTGACGAGGAGATAGAAAAAACGGACTCTGATCCACAATATGTATTCTTTTGGTCTTTTTTTATGGTTTAAAATAAGTGATTTTTTTAAATTTAAAGAATGAATTAATTATGTTTTTTTTATATTTACTTTGGAGTAAATAGTATTGGAATATGTGTTAAGAGTATTTATGAGAAGAGATATTAAATGTCAATAAGGTCAATTTCATTGCTAATTAATGTTAAAAAGTGATTTTTTTAATCTATATAAAAACAATTAAAAAATCGCTTATTATGAACCGAATGAAGTATTAACTCGACAATTACAAAAATCAACATCGACTCATATTAGTTACTCTTGAATAAAAAAAGAGCGGATTAAATGTTTATAACGGCTGCATAATTCAAGGAAAAGACTACTCGAATTAAGACCTATACAAAAGTGTTTTAAATTAGTCGAGCCCAACGCGAGTAACGAAAATTGGATGGAAAATGAATTTTATTTTTTGTTACATAGTCTCTTTCTTAAAGGTAGAATATGTCTTATCCATGATTTGGTGGGCAAGAAGAGTTCATGCAAATTTGCCAATAGGATACAGGTGAAACTCAATATATAACTGATTCTGTTATATGTACAAACGAAATCAATTATTGGCTATTAACAAGAAGAAGAAGGTTATCGAGCATGTATATTCATGTTAAACTTTGAAATCGTTCATATTCTTATCGTTAGCAAAGCATTCGATATTTGTCAGTAACCTTAATAGTGATCCAATGTGTATAAGAAGATAATTTTGAACCGTAACCAAAAATAGAAAGGTAAATGGACACTTTCGTAAATATTTGGACACTAATTCATAATCATGTGAAAATGTGAATTGAGTGATATCAAAACCTTGCCTTCTAGAGGTGCAAAGTTCATACTATTTCCTCAATCCTAAATATTGCCCCCTCCAAAAAATGTAATAAGTATATTTGTAAAAGAAAACATAAGATCTAAAATAGGAAAACAATTTTTTTTTTTCTAGTTATAATCCAACCAAGTAATGCAATTTCATTGCTATTTATTTCTTCAAGTAAACATCATCGAATTAAATACAATATTCATCCGCCAATAAGGAATTTTATATTCTTAATAACAACGAAGACTCATAATACTTGGCACCAAAACTGCCACCTTCATGATCAATGGAGTATTGACCCGAGTTGATCACTACAAATGCATACCCCTTCAACACAAATTGGAAACCCAACTTTACATTTTATGTCACGACGACAGTCTAATGTAGTCTTACACATGATCTCTCCTGTCACTGCATATGAAGATTACAAAATTATAACGAGAAAATTTAGTTATAAACTTATAATAATGAGAGAAAGAGTGATAGCAAGGGAAGTAAAGAGGGACCTTTATTATTGGGGGAATATGTCTTGAGAAATAAACATGCGCAATTTCCATCAACACAAGTTGGAATCCCAGAGTCACACGCTATTTGACAATCTTCTCTACACTCACATGTATCTGTTGTCACCACATCTGATGATCATAAAACTTGTTAATATCAATGATATAAATTTTTGAAGGACCTAATTACATAAATTACCAGCATAAAGGAAAGCTCGGTGTACTAAGCTCCCGTTATACGCGAGGTTCGGGAAAAGGCCGGACTACAAAGGTCTATTGAACACAGCCTAATCTTATATTTCTGCAAGAGGCTGTTTCTATGACTCGACAAGTAAAAGGTGCGTCAGGCTAAAACGACCATATATATCACATATGACTTTACGAGTGATTATACACAAAGTGATTGAATATGAGAAAGATAAAAGAGAGTGAGAGGAACCTTTACGATGAGCAGAATATGTCTTGAGATCAGCTAAACATACGCACATCCCATCAACACAAGTTGCAAACCCAGATTCACATGATAAGTTACAATCTTCTCTAATTTGACACGTTTGTTGACATGTTTCTACTGTAACCACGTCTGAACATCACAAAACTCTGTTAACATCTACATCATATATATATATATTTTGGAAGACTTAGATACATAAACAACTGATTTATGACAAGTAAAAGGTGTTTCATGCTAAAACAACCATATATTACATGTAACTTTACGAGTGATTGAGACAAACATAAAATTGGTGGGTTCAGTGGCGAAAAAATGAATTATGTATTTCTAAAATCTAATTCTTTTAAACTTTTTATAACTTATTTACTCAAATTGCACCTTAAATAAACTTTACTAAGGTTATAATTTATGCTCGAGTTTTAGGCATATGTTATATGTTAGACTCTCTTGACTTTTTGTTTATTTAATTTTTTATATTTTGATATATTTTAATAAAAATTCTGGCTCTGTTACTGATTATTGAGATGGACACGAGAAGGGGAAGGGGAAGGGGAAGGGGAAGAGGAGGAGGGGGGGGGGGGGGGGGGGGGGGGGGG
>ML386576.1:9886-20541 GCA_005239525.1 Nicotiana knightiana | reverse complement strand
GGCGGAGGGAGAGAGAGAGACTGACCGCATAAAATGAGCAAGAAGGAGACTGCCCAAAACAAAGTCATCAAAGTCTTGCCCATCTTGTGTAAAAGAATGTTTTTTTTAAAAAGAAAAAACTTTAGAGTACCTTTTTGACCACCATATTATATAATATCTAGTTCACCAAAAACCTGCTAATTTTCTTTCTAAAGAGAAAGTTAATTTAATGTGACTCCAATTAGGAATTTCTTTTTTAAAATTTAAAATCACGAAACTTGGTTATAGTGGATCAAAGAAATTCTTTGAACTATGGCAGGTAGTCAAAGAAATATGTCTAGTAGTTACAACATTACCATATAGATCAAGATTTGATGCATTTTGTTAAATGTCTCCTGTAGTGCAATTATTATTTTGCTTTCATTTCAAGCGGGGCTGCCCACCCTTAATTCTTCGGAAAATTATACTGTATAAATTAGGTAAATATTTTAAGTATATATATTATATGTTGAATTATCTTGACTTTTTTTATATGTTTAATTCTTTATATTCTATCCTTTTAATAAAAAGTCTAGCTCCAACACTGTATATAGACACTCTAATTATTAATTGCTAATATTAAATTGTTTGATTTTTGTATACATTGATTGCGTGATAAGTATTTACTGTTGAGTTTTACCTCTAAACAAATCCCTTCCCTCCTCTCGCAAACCCTAGAATCTCCAAAGACCAAAAATCTTAACTTCTCCGTTCTATGCCACTATTGAATTGAGGTGTAACTGAGTGATTGGTTGACTGACTCATGTTCTTTTCATGAAATGAAATTTATTTATTAGGAGAAGTGTTCCGTTAAATAACATATTTCAGAATTTATTTACTTACATATTTCTTCTATTTTTACATGGGTATAAAAGATCAAGACATTGAAATGTAAGCAGAGGTAACAAGTAAAGCAATATGAAAGCAGTTCTAATTCATAGCGATTCAAATTAGTCGAGCTGCAAAGCGGACACCAAAATCGACTGAAAAGTTAATTTTTTCTTTGTTTTGTTAGAACAAAAAAGGTGTTTTGGGGAGATAGAAACTTCGAAAAATGATACTATACAATCGCTCTCAAAATAATAATCAAAAAATAAATATTTTAAATATTTGTGAGCTATGGAATCATGTCAATTCATGTTATACTTAGGGGTAATTCATACCCATATCTTTGGCAAAGTCGTAAATGAGTTCCAACGTGTGTTGGATGATAAGTTTAAACCGTAATAACGAGAAGAAAAAGATTATGAAGGACTTGGTTTGGCCTTTTTGGTGAATAGGTATAATTGCAATTCCTTAAAATGTGGGATGATGGAGTGTTTTATGGGATTTATTAAATTGAAGTGAGAGATAGTTTAGTTCCTTAAAAGGTGAAATTTATTTAATGGCATATAATGGTACTAGAAGTTAAAAAAGTAATAAATTTTTATGAAGTAGGTATACAAGGTAAAATAAAAATTTGAAAGATATATGGAGTTAACTTGCATTTGGCATACAATATCTAAACTAAAACAAAATATTAGAATATGCTATTCAAATCAATACACCACAATAGTCTAATGAAAAGTACAATATTCAAATCAAACAACTATAATATTATAATTTGAAATACAATATTCAAACCAAACATACTACAATATTCTAATTTAATATACAATATTCAAATCAAACATACAATAACATTCTAATTTGAATATAATATTCAATTCAAACATACCACAATATTCTAATTTGAAATATTGTATTCAAACCAGATATATCAAATTACAATAGTTTAATGAAGAATATATATTTGGTTTGAATATTGTATTCCAAATTAGAATATTATAGTATGTTCGGTTTGAATATTATATCCCAAATTAGAATATTATGTTATATTTAGTTTGAATATTGTACTTCAAATTAGAATATTATAGTATTTGAATAATGTATTACAAATTAAAATATTATGGTATATTTAGTTTGAATAATATATCCTGAATTAGAATAATTTCATTTGCTTGGTTTAGATATTATACTTGTCATTAGAATATTGTGATATATTTTATTTGAATTGTATTCTAAATTAGAATATTGCATATGTTTAGAATATATGGGGAGATTTGAAGGTATAGAGTATACAATATTAGAATTTCATTTCTGGTGGAAAATAGGAATATGGTTTAGTTAGGAGAAATGTGAATCTCAAAATTCATTAAGTACACATTTCAATAATTAAGGCTACATTTAAGGGATATTATCCCCTTACTAATAGTGGCTGTTACACGCATAATATTCTCTATCAAGATATACAATGTACTTTCTTTATGGGTATGCAATGTAACTTTCATAGTTAAGGCATAGTGAGTAAAGGGGTATACAATATTATTTTCCCATTCTTTTGATTACATAGATGAAAGAAGAAAAAGATTATGAAGGACTTCATAGATAAATTACTGGGGTTTGGACTTTTTGGTGAATAAGTATAATTTCAATTCCTTAAAACGTGTGATGATGGAGTGTTTTAAGGGATTTATTAAGTTGGAGTGATAAATAATTTAATTCCTTAAAATGTGAGATTTATTTAACGGCATATAATGATATTAGAAGTTTAAAAAGTAATAAACTTTTATATAATAGGTACACAAGATAAAATAAAAATTTCAAAGGTATATGGAGTTAAATGACATTTACAATGAGCATATCGTGTAGATTTCTTAAAGAAGAATAGAGAGGTAACATTGAACACCTTTTTGAATATTTTGACATGTGGAATCACGAAACTAAATAATTATAATTCAGTTCGGGTATTACAAAATATTTAAATAGATCTTGTTAAATCATAAACTTGTGAAGATGTGAATTGTATAGGGTAAAATTGGTTCGTATTAAATAATCGAATAATAGAGCGACACGTGAAATCGGGGACAAACGAAAAATGAGGCAAGTGAAAACCAAGACATAGGACAGCAGCTTCGGTTGGCACCGGGTAGACCCCGAAGGGAATATTGCTAATGAAGACAAATAAATGTTTGTCACCCGATGACATTCAATGAAGAATATTACTCAGTATTAAATACACAATCTGGTATAAAGAATTTGGACATTCATAGCCTGCAGTTATACATTTATCAATGACACCCATAATTGTCATTTAAGAGGGAATTGATCCTAGTACCTTGTTCTCTAGGTATAACTATAAATAGAGACTTCAACATCCATTGTAAGAGGAGAAAATTTCTGACAAACTTATGTTGCACATTATTCTAAGCTCAATAAATACTCTATTTTCTGTCTATTGATATTCCTATTGCTGTCTTCGGAAGCCTTACTCCTGGAATCAACTTGTTTGCTGTCTTATCTCGATTTTAACAATAAGTCATGCATTTTATTTAATTTACTTATCATTTTGGAATCAAATCGATTCGCTTTTCTATAAACCACGTCATAAATTTAACTATACTATTTTACGGGTAAACAATTTGACGCTCACCGTGAGACTTAGACAGTTGCATAATTGAGTTGACCCTTGCGTCAATTACTAATATGTTTGATTCTTTGTTTCTTGGCAAAATATCGTAAAAAAACAACGAATAACGATGTAAACATCGCACACAATGTTGAGGCCCAAGGAAATCCGCCTCAACACGAATATTCGATCAGTGATACCCGCAACGAGGATGATATAGTCATGCCGGGCCATTGCGGGCAATATCTACGACACGTTTGTGAGGCAACTTTCGACGACGCTGAAGATGAGCACGTTGCGAAAATGATGAGAATTCCCAGAGAACAACAAAAGGCTATGATGGGCCATCTCTCACGGCAAGCCAACCCATAACAGAATTGAGGCAAGCATTGTCGAGGTCTTCCAACAACGCGAATGAAAGAGGTCCAGTTCCTCCCGGTGCTCCCGCAAATCAAACAACGCAAAGGCTTGACAACAACACCCCGAGGGGTGAGGTCGGCTTCGACGGGGCTGGGGGAACTCCAGCGGATTTGGTAATAATAACAGAAATGATCCCTTTAAAACTAAGCTCATGCGGTTTATGAGGGAAATAAATGCCCGAATGGACCGAATTCCAGGCGCACCGCCAGTGTTGAAAGGACCGAACTCGAAGTAATACACCCAACTACCGCTCAAACCGAGCATGATACCGGAGCTAATACCGAAGCGGTTCAAAATTCTAGACATACCAAAATATGACGGGACTTCGGATCCTCAGGAGCAAATCACTACCTACCGAACGACGGTTAAAGGAAACGACTTAGTTCCACACGAGAAGTCAGTCCTGCTGAAGAGGTTCGGGGAAACCCTAATGAAGGGGGCCCTGGCATGGTATTCACTTTTACCCGAACACTCGATAGATTCCTTTGAAATACTCGCTGATTCTTTCGTCAAGGCCCAATGCCGGGGCCAGGAAGGTACTGGACCGAAAGGCCGACATAATCAGAATTGCGCAAGGAGAATCTGATTGCTGCGAGAGTTCGTGACAATATTTCAGAAGGAAATGATGCTACTATTAGCCATGCCAGATGAATGGGAAGTTGAGGCATTTACTATGGTGGCTGAACCCGATGAGCTTCGGCGCTTATCGAAAATTGAAAGAAAGTCTACTTGATTTCCAAGCAACAACATGGGCAGATGTCGAAGGATGATCTCGACACAGATCGTCGATCTTCTAAGGGCCAATTTTTTCCCTACGAAAGGGCTGAAGGACGTGGTAGAGGTTTCCAGTCAGCGGACAGGTTCGCTACCGACAAGAGAGCTAACCATGGATGAAATAACAGATCAATGCATGATAAATATATATCAGGCTCTTGGGATTCCACCTACCCCAAACTGTCTAAGTATAATTTCAATATCAGCATGGTGGAGGTGGTATCAGTGATGGGGAACATTAAGGAAGCACAATTCCCGAGGCCAATAAGATTCGATCCTAGCCAGATGGATCCTAATCTATGATGTGAGTATCATGGGACTAACGGCCATGGGACTAACGGCCATCGGACTGCGGACTACTGATATCTGCGTGAAGAGGTGGTGACATTGCTGAAAAATGGCCATCTCAGATAGTTCTTAAGCGATCATGCTAAGAATAACTATTTCCGCAACCGGGATAACGCAGAGCCCTCAAAGATAGGAAAAGATCATCCTCGACTAACGATCAACATGATTTTTTTGGGGGGGGGGGAACGACATTAATGGTGTAACCTTTTCAGCCGCAAAAAAGACAAACTCACAACAAGAGGCTCCGGGAAGTCGTCGAGGATGATATAACCTTCACGAAAAAGGATGTTGAGGGACTCCTACTAGCGCACAATGATCCCCTAACAATTTCTCTTAATATTTTAGATTTTAAAATTAAGCGTGTTCTGGTGGACCTAAGAAGTTCAACCAATATCATTCAATGGAGAGTTCTTGAGCAAGCCAAGCTAACCGGAAGCATCATTTCGACAACGAAGCGCCTTGTCGGGTTCAACTTAGCAAGTGTGACAACCCTATGGGAGATATCGCTTTCCACAAAACGTTGAAGGGGTCATGAAGAGTACCTTGTTTGAAGTAGTAGACGGTGACATGGGCTACAATATTATTCTTCGCCGACCATGGCTACACGAGATGAAGGTTGTGCTGTCAACATATCATCAACTCCTAAAATCCCCAATTCCAGAGAGAATTAAACAGATAAGAGGAGATCAATCGATGGCAAGGGAGATGAGCGCGATCTCGATTTTCAGTAGTAAAGGGAAGGAAGATGTGGCATAGCAATTACAAGAACCGATGACCTCTCCCGAATTAGATGAAGTCGACGGAGGGGTGGAGCCATCGGAATCCTATCAGGTGCTAGGATATTTTTTGGTACTGGAAGAAACAAGCGCAACCAAATCCACGGTGGAAGAAATCGAAAAAGTCGCATTTATTCGAGAAGTTCTTACATAGGAAGTTCCACTTGGGGATAGGATTAAACCCCGAGCTCAGGTCAGGATTTATAGAATTTCATAAAATTAATGGAATATTTTTGCATAGCCGCATGCAGATAGACAGTTATTCTGCTAGAGATGGCCGTGCAAAAGTTAAGCATGGACCCCAAACATCCCTCCGATAAGGCAAAAGAAGCGCCTGATCACCGAGGTTAGAAACATGTTTGTCAAAGAAGAGGTAACTCGATTCGTTGATATCAGATTAATCTGGGAGATAAAGTATCCCGACAGGCTAGCTAACATTGTAGTAGCTCTAAAAAAGAAAAATAAATTTTGCACGTGCGTGAATTATAACGATCTGAATAAGGCGTGCCCAAAAGACTTGTTCCCATTACCAAACATTGATCAAATAATTGATGCGATGGACGAGCACGAGTAGATGAATTTCATTATGCCTATTCCGGGTACAACCAAATCAAAATGAACCTAGAGGATCAGGAAATACTAACAAACTTTGGCACATATTGTTATAATGTGGTGCCTTTCAGGCTTAAAAATGCCGGATCCACTTATCAAAGGCTTGTGAACAAAATGTTCGAAAAACAAATAGGGAAAAGAATGGAAGGTTACATAGACAATATGCTGGTTAAGTATTTGAATGCAGGTGACCATCTGACACACCTCCAAGAAACTTTTGACATCCTACGGAAGCACAACATGAAACTTAAACCCGAAAAGTGTGCATTCAGAGTCAGTTTCGATAAATTCTTGGGTTTCCTGGTGTCACAAAGGGGGATCGAAGTCAATACCGATAATATTAAAGCCATCGAGAATATTCTCGACCATCTGTAAAATGTGAAAAAGGTTCAAAGGTTAACTAGAAGACTGGTCGCTCTAAGCAGGTTCATTTCCCGGTCTTCAGAAAATGTTGTCACGTCTTCTCACTTCTGAAGAAGAAGAACAACTTCGAATGGACTCCAGAATGCAAGCAGGCCCTAAAAGCTCTCATAGTCTCCGCTCGAAAGCTTAGGCCTTATTTTCAATGTCACCTGATAGTTGTGGTGACAAATTTTCCCTGGCTGAATATCCTTCACAAACCTGAATTGCCAGGTAAATGAGTGAATTTGACATAGAGTATAAACCAGGTCTGCGATCAAATCGAAAGTCTTCGCCGACTTCGTGGCCTATTTCAGTCCTAGATTACAGCCTTTTTCCACAAAGAAATTGTTATGATGTCGAAAATTACATCAGGAGTTTGGACCTTGTTCATGGATGAAGCTTCCAACATGACAGCGTCTGAGCTCGGGGTAGTACTAATTATGCCTTCGGGAGAGATCTTGAGGTAGGCTATAAAAACTGTTCCCTTGACTAAGAATGAGGCCCAGTATGAGGCTTTAATTGCATGACTTGAACTGACCAGGGGACTAGACTCCAAGTTCATTGAAATCAAATGCGACTCTCAGCTGGTGGTAAATCAAGTATACGAGATCTTTGATACCAAAGAGGACGCATGCAACAATATGTGGTGAAATTCCAGACTCTGCCCGCGCGGTTTAGGGAATGTTTAATCACCCACATCCCAAGAGAAGAAAACACAGAAGCAGACGCACATGCCAATCTGGGCTCGTCCACAGAAATGAAGAGACTAGATTCCGGTACGGCCGTACAACTCATTCATTCAGTATTGGATGTGGACGGGTATTATGAAGTTAATGGGTCCAATTTGGTCGAGGACTGGATAAATGAAGTCATCGACTATCTTGAGCACGACAAACCGCTAGAAGATCCAAAGGCATCCCGGGCACTCCGCACCAAAGTAGCTCGTGACAGTTTCTAGGGAGGCCAGTTATATAGAAATTCTTTTCAAGGCCCGTTGGCCCGATGTTTAGGATCCTCTGAGGCTAATTACATCATGAGAGAAGTTCACGAAGGAATGTGTGAAAATCACTCGGGTGCGAACTCGTTGGTGTTAAAGTTAGTTAGAGTAGGATACTACTGGTCCTAGATTGAACAAGACGCTAAGGCGTTTGTTCACTAATCGACAAGCGTCAACGCCACACATCATTTGTACACCAACCGATAAAACTATTGCATTCGGTATTGTCGCCTTGGCCATTCATGAAATGGGGGATGGACATAGTTGGTCCGCTGCCGCCAGCTAAGGCTGGCAGGTGGGCCAGGCCTGACCCGGGATCGGATCGGGCCCGCGGCCCATGTGGGCTAAACGGGCCGGCCCGTGGCGGGTCCGGTCTAGACGGGCCTGTGATCCCATATGGGGTGGGCCTGGGGGGAGGGCTTGTGAGCCCGGGACCGGTAGGCGGGCCTGGGCCGGTTTAAACAGGCCAAACGAGCCCAACGACTATTTTTAAAATTTTTTTTTATTTAAAATGGCCAACGGTTAGAATTTTAAAAACTAGCCGTTGGCCCTTTAATTTTAGCCGTTTGGATTTTTTAAAAATAGCCATTTGGCCCCCAAACTTTGTTTTAACCCCAAACTTTTTATAATTACACTTTTTCCCTATTCTCAACTATAAATACCCCCTCATTCTTTCATTTTTACTCACAAAATCATCAATCTCTCTCTAATTTTCTTCTATAATTGCTTACTTTATTATTGCAATTTGTGGAAAATTGTGAAGTTGGTGAATTGAAGTATTCAAGTCTTCAACATTATACACTTTTCAAGAAGTTGTTCGTCAATTCGGTAAACTCGTTCCAACTCTTAAATTTTCTTAAATTTTAATATTATAGTTTTTTTGTTTAATTTGTTAAAGCTAAAATTGGTGAATCTAGTAGGAAAGCTACTATTACTCCTCCGGCCCCGGCTACCCGACCTAGACCTATTACCCGTCCTCCTCCACCTGTTATTCTTGATAGTGATAACCCTTATTTTCAATTTACTGATAGTCAATTTATACATGATCTTACACTAGGTTCACAATTAAATGATGAACATATGAATTATCTTTATGGTATTCCAGAGGAAAATGTTGATTTAGATGAAACGCAACCGGATTTAGATGATACACCTACTAGTCCTGTTGCTAACCAAACTGATAGTTATCCAAATTATGCCCCGGCTGACCCTCCTGTAACCCCTACTTTTAATAGGCAACCTTCTAAACGGTCCGAAACATCTCTTGTTTGGCACTTTTTTACTCAACTAAGAGATCAAAATAACGCTAAGTGTAAAACTTGTGGCGTCTTGATGTCTCATAAATTTACTGGAGACCGTGGTAGTACGGGTAGATTGACCAGACACATAATAAAACACCCTAATGATAAAACTAGATTACTTCAAATGAAAGCTAGTCAAGAGGGGACAAGTGTAGGTACCCAGGGAATTAATACTAGTACCGGTTCAAATCTAGTTCAACCGGGAAACTGTTACCGGTGTCATTTTGTATTATGATCCAAATAAAGATCGTGAATAATTGGCAAAAATGGTTACTATTATGTGCTTACCATATAGTTTTCCCTCTAACCCTCACTTTGTCCATTATATTAGAAGAATTTATAATCCTACTTTTAAAGGATGGCCTCGCACAACCGTAAAGGCTGATATTTATAAATATAAACATGAATATGAACAATATTTGCATTATTTATTTACTCATATTAGTAATCGTGTTTCTATTACTACTGATATTGGTAGGAGTGGTAATGACTGTGATTATCTTACTGTTACCACTCATTGGATTGAGGAGGACTGGATAATGCAAAAACGCATTATTACTTATAAATAATTACTTCAAGTCACACAGGTAAGTTTATTGCTAAGACAGTTGCAGATATTTGTAGATATTTTTGCATTAGAGATAAAATAATGTCAGTTTCAATGGATAATGCTTCTAGTAACACTAATGCTATAGGTTTTCTTACAACTACACTAAGTCCTGCATTTAGTAATATTTTCATGTTAGATGTATTTGTCATGTTTACCATTTAATCATCGGTGATGATCTGAAAACTTTAAGTGTTGAAATGGCAAAGGTTAAATTCACTCTTCATTGGATTTTTTTATTCAAACCGTAGAAGTAGAGTTAGAGAATATTATAAAAAATGTGATGAATTTGGCCTTAGAGAAAGAAAGGTTCCTAAACCTTGTCCGACTAGATGGAATTACTTGTATGAAAGTTTAGTTGCTGCATATGAATATAGAAACCCAATAAGTGCAACCTATAATGCTCGTGTATGTGGTGATGATGATGATGATGATGAGCACCTTACAAATCAAGATTTGGATAATGTTAAAACTCTTCAAGATTTTTTAGAACATTTTCATGTTGTTACAAACGAATTATCTGAGCAATATTATGCTACTATTTCTAACTGTTTAGTTTATATTTCATCACTTGCAGAATTATTTACTCAATTTTCAGAGGGTGGGATAGTTTACCAATGTGCTATTGATGATATGAAAGATAAGTTTAAAAAATATTTTTTCCCTATCCCCCCTCTTTATGGTGTTGCAGCCATGTTAAATCCTACCATGAAATTAGGAGGTCCTCACTATTGGTATACTCAAATTTATAATGCTTTACCACTTTCAACTGAGGAATATGATACACTATAGATGAAAAAACCTCAATTAAAATAAATTCTCAAACAATTTATAATGCTTATCAAGTTGCATTAGATCATGCTAGACCAAATGTTCCAACTCCTACCTCGTCTAGCTCGCAGTCATCTAAAAGATCTGCGGGACTAAAATCACTTAGTTCTTGGACGGGGTT
>MDKJ01057937.1:0-14136 GCA_005239525.1 Nicotiana knightiana | reverse complement strand
GTTACTTTGTGCGGTACCCAATTTTCGAGTGTTGTCTCAATAGAAGAACCTGGTTCTTCTTGACGTACTTACTTCTACTGTCGCGGAATATTAAAAGCAGTAAAGTAAAAACACAGATTTTTACGTGGAAAACATGGCTCAAAAGGTGAAAAAACCACGACCTACTCCTCAGTAGGATTTGCTCAAACTCTCCACTAAATACTCTTAGCCAAACGGACTTATAAAATAAACTCTTTTGTAATCCTACAACTAACTCTAATCCCTTTGTAATAACTAGCCCCTAGCTAATTTCTACACGCCTCAAGTTAACTATAACTTGAACAATGCGTACCTATTACAATTGCTTCTATGAAAGCTGAAAGATACAATATTAAAACTCCTACTATAATCAACTAGACTCAATAACTAATCAGATGGAACTGGGTCTTCTAGTTGATCTATAGCCTTTTAATCGCACAATGACTCTGCTAGCAAATTGACTCTGGGAACTTTGCTTTCAGACTTTTGATTCACTTCAGCTTTTGTGTGTGTGTCATTCCAGCAGAAATACATCAAGTATTTATAGAGTCAGTTGAGTTTGTCGTCCAATTCTAGTTCAACTCTACCTGGGTGAACAAATTCGTACCAAACTCAGCTTCCTTTATTTTGTTACTTTCCTTGCTGAATTCGACTTCAATCTTCTCATCAGTTTGCAACATTTTCGTATTAGGAGACAATCTCTTGGTTCATTGATATTTCATATTCACAAATATCTCCTATGCATATACGGTTCATGTGCCAGCTATTCAGTTTAACATGTATGCTTTGATGGACCTGGCTCAACTGGTCAGCCATTTGTCAATCTTCAAAACTATGCAGTGATATGGGTCAACACACCAGAAGTCCTACATGTATTATTATTAACCATGAGTTTGGTTTAGATATAGTATTTATTATGGAATAATTGTTTGTTCAATTTTAATAAAGTTTTAAATAGATCATATATTCGTCTGTGTCCCTTACTTATATAGTAGATGATTTAGTGTATATAGTTTAGCTTATACACGGAAGATTAAATCATCGGTTCTTATAAGTATAAAGTTTGAGTTCACAATCTAATGATGGAATTGGACAAACCATCATGGATGATTGTAGCACAAGATTAAATATAATTTATCTTGATTATGGGAATGGTTTAATTCCAACTTCTTGTGCTAGTACATTTTGTATGTATTGAACGGACCAAGTAGAGATAAGTATTTTATACTGACTTAATAAAATAAACTCTCTAGCCATTAAATGTACCTATACTCTTAATCTTGATATAATTATTATTAGTTGTGTATATTATTATTGTTTTGATTTATTAAAATGTGAGATTCTTTCGCGGGTCAATATGCCTGGTAAATTGGATAATAATAATGTACATTGTCGAAGTAATAGTTAGTTGATGGAATTCATGTCTCGGTTTAGAGATTGATGATACACCTTTATGAAAGCTTATAAGTTTTCATGTGTAAACCCGGCCGGTGGATTTTGTATCAGACACATGAAATAAGTTAAGCAAAAGTCTAAAGGAAATAATCAATATATTAAATTATCAGTAATTTAATTTAATTAATTAGTATCTGAATCTTAACATGGGGAGTTAAATAAGATTTAATGGATGAATTTCGAAATTGAATAAGGAGTGTAATTACGAATTTTAAGTGGAATAATTCGTAATTAATTATGGTAGATATTAATTTTGAAAATTAGAAATTAATTCCATAATTGGAGCCTTGTTAATTAAATTCGGTGGTCCCTGCTGTGCCTAAATAATAGGAAATAAAGGAATCTTTTTCCTGGTGAAAAAGAAAACCCAACAGGTTTTAGAAAAGGGTTTTAACCCTTAAAACTTGTGCTATAAATACATAAGGTTTTCCACCTAGAAAAGTGAGAAAGATGCCCGAAATTTTCAGCATATTTTCCTAGAAATTTCGCCCACACGAAATTGTTATTCTCGGGTATTATTTGGGTAACACAGTAGAATACCGTGGAATGTTCGAAGATCACGATTGTGCGAGTGGTGGAGATTTCATTGAGAAGTTATGGAATTGAAGACTCACACGAAAAACAAATATGTTCACGCTTCAAGAGGTAACCCGTGAAACCCCATTTATATTATTTGTCTAGATTACATGTGATTTTGATACTAGGATTGCTTCCGCTGCGTATAATAATCCAACACTACAAACATTAAGTATAAGCATTGCATTATCTTTCTTCATTAACATGCTTTCAGAATGTACACGAACCAAAGAGATTTCATTACCTGTAAAGCTCGTACTTTTATTATTACCTTCACCCAAAAAAAAAAACTATGCCATAGAAGGTCTAATTTCCCATGCTATTCTCCATATTGATAAATCAAAGTGTATGATGACACTCTTGTATATGTATATATCTATAGTATATAATGATATTGGATATATTTTAAAAAGTCTTCATCTCGAAAGGCCATTGCAAACTAATGGTAACGAATGAACTCCCATGAAAGGAGATTATAAAGCCGCCACAAAAATAGATCCAAATATTTTTGGCTTTTTGTCGCCCTATTTCTTCCAAACTTTATCGCTGGCCCTTCAGTAGTCCCTATAATTTTTGTAATAAAGGTAAAACTACTAATTGGCACATTAATATTTCATAATTAGTTGTAAATTCCAAAAAAAATGACAAAAACATTTTCAAATAACACCTACGTACATTAATTTTGAAGCAAAATGTTTTTGGGGAGTAACTGAAGGAGAATATGAATATCCTTAAATTAAAATGGATTCGTTCAATTGAGTGACTGAATCTTTAGAGTACCACTGTTTCACTTCTAATTTACCCGGCTCACTGTGTAATTAAAAAATTATTATTATAGGTTCGTTCACTTGTAGGTTTATTATTATTGAGGGACAAAATGGTAACTCAATATTTAAAAGATATTATCGTAATTCAATTTTGATATTGGGTATATTATTGTTATTGTATCGTAATTTAACTTTGAAGGTAGGAGCTTTCCACTTTTAGTATGATATATATATATATACATGTAGTAGGTTAGCATTGTACCCACTTTTGATTTTACTAAAATACCCTTGATGATGCAATGTCAACTCACAAATAAAAAGAGTAGTTTTGTTTTTCCAGATAAAACACTAATGCCAAGTCATGTTCTTTCCCCATCTAGTTAGTCCTCCCTCCATGCCCCTTATCCATCACCAATTTTGGAGTTGTGTGAATTTGAATTACCACTTTTTGGGGTAATCTTCTAGTTCAGTACTTCAAATAAAATGATAAAAAGTGTGGCTCAGTACCACTTCAAATAATGCCCTAAAAATATATTTTCAAGGACGCAGATGTATTATGTTTTCTTCTTCCTGCTTCCGTCCTTAAATTCTACGACTTTATTTTCACATCTAGTTCGCATATTTTTTTGAGCTCCCTATGGATGACAGAAATATGGTGAAAAGCGTAACAAGGATGAAGGTTGGAGGCGTATTTCACTAGATTGTAAGTCAATTATTTTTCTTTGGGTTATTTATATCTTTAATTACTTCCTACAATTTTCAATTGGGAATTAGGATGTTTCATGTTCATAATTGGATGGATAAATAACTAGATGGCTGTAACTCTTTTCTTTTGCAGCATAAATGTCAGTTCTATGTGATTGAAGATGGATAGTAGCTGGATGGCATGCTTGCTGAAAAGTTTGATATTTTTGAAGCTCTACAAATTTTAACACTTATATCTTCTGCAATGAGGAGATTCTCCTTTCATGATTTTGGCTTTAGAAACTAGTAGCTTAGTCTTGAAATTTTGTAAGAAGAGAGGATGTTCTCTTCTACCAAAAGTAATGTTGGAGATTAGGCTTGAAGTCCCCCTCTTGTACATCTGAACCAGTTTTTACATGGAATAAAGCATATTCCTATTCAAATAATTGATCTGATGAGCAAAAAAATTTGAGATGAAAACACATTAACAATCATGGATATGAATGGGGTGATGGGTAAGATTTCAAATCTATGGCCACAAGGATAGTTTTGTGTATAAAAGGCTTCAAATGTAGGTAATGTTACCAACCTAAGAATGAGTTAAAATCGAATCACTGCTTCAAGTAAACATATGCAAAGCTTGACAATAAAAATAGAAAAAAGAAAAGATATTAAAAAGAAAAAGTTACACCGTGATTAAAGCCCCTCCTCTTGCACTCATCTAAAACAAAATTTACATGGAATAAAAGACGTAGCTATCCAAAAAAATGATGTACAATGGCTGATTTCTTATTCATAAACAGAAAATGATTTCTTGTAATTTTTTATCTCTACACAATTTAACCTGAGATCAACAAACTATGATGTACAATGGCTGATTCTAGTAAGTAAAAGGACTCTTTCATAGTTGGATCATCCTAGAACTTCTTTGTCCATCCTTTTGGAATCCTACAACCAAAATAAAAATTTTAATATGGTCTATGAGTGCTTTCCATTCATAAGTCGTACGAAACTCTGCAAAATAAACATATAATAGCAGTAAAGCTTTAAAAAAAATTCTATTGCTAGATATTATAATGATTTTTACCTTTAAAGCCCAAGAAAAAGAAGATACCTTCTCATTGCGCAAGAAAACACAAACAAAAAAAAATAGAATTGCCACGATTATCCACACCAATCCAAACTCCTAATGGCATTTCATAACGATTCAATCGATAAGTAGTGTCAAAGACGATTGCATCTCCAAAAACTTCATAAGCACGAATAGAGTCTCCGAATGCCCATATGACATGTTCGAGTCTTTGACCTCTATCATTGGAAATCAACATCTCTGTCTTTCAAGCTCCTGCATATTTTCAATAGTTCCAGGGCATCATTTTCAATATTAATAGAACTTTCTGATTGAACAAAGTTTCTTATATCTTTTTCTGTGAAAGGCAATTGGCCTGGATCTACTCCCTTTTCTATTCAAGCACTTTTTTTATTAAACTTATTGAACAATCAGCTTTTGCAAGAAGTGTAATTCGTGTTTGATCAACAATGTCAATATTTTGATAAGCGGGGAGAAATCTTACCTCTTTATCACTCAAAATTTCATGATTGTGAACATTATCAAAATACACACTGCCCAAAGGGTAATGCCATCAAATATATCTTTGGCGATGGACATCTTGGCTTTACAGTTACATCTAGAAGATTTCTTTGTCGTTCTTTTTCAACTACCTTTTGAGGACGAGGGCTGCCAACTCGATGACAAGCATAATCCTTTTTATAAATTCCCATAGGATGCTCTGCACTTCCTAAATGGCGATCACGTCTAACCGAAAAATCAAAACTTTTAGCAAAATTCATATAGTAATTGTAAGCTTCATCATCTCTATCAAACACCTTTCCTATTTGGAGATCACCATCGCTAATATCAATAACATTCTCTTTTCTAAGTTCTTCATTTGAAGTTGTAGTGGTTCCTACAATTGTATCTCCATTAATAAAGCACCCAATATCACCACATGAACAATGGCTTCTTAAAACTCATATTGTTGAATCACTGGTACTGTTAAAAATCTGTATTTTTTAATTCCATCAAAAGAAATAATTTTGTCAAAATATTGAGTAATCCAACTATAGAATCAGTTCACTGAAATTGTAAATTTGTGTTATATAAATCAAAAAGCAAGAAGCAAATCGAAAGGCACAAAGCAAATATAAAACTAAAAAAAATTTAATCGTTGGACACCTCTGTTTCTTTACCCCAAAATTTGATCAACAAATGTAAAGGTATTAAAATACTATATGCTTACCTCCATTATGCACTAGTCAATGTTGGAAGAAGAGAACTTAAAAAATAACCTTGGAATTTCATAGGAGAGCAATGGATGCTTGGTCCCCTTTTCCCGCCAATTATGTCAGTGAATAGTGCGTTTTAGCGGGAGGGTTTTGAAAATATAATTTTTAGGGCATTAAGTGAATTAGGAGAATTGGGTGAAAAGACAAAAAAACCTAAGAACTTATTGAGGTGGTGGGACATTTATGGGAATTCGAAAGTAGGTAGGGTGCTAACATACTTTTAGAAAGCTCAAATTCATTGGGATAGCTCATTTAATTGGACCACAAAGGATGACTCTACTTTATTAAGTCCAAAATGTCATCTTCCTAGAGGCCCATTCTGGTTCACATGTCAAATGACATGGCATGTCAAGTCAAACGGAAGAGCCAATAAATTATGCCACATGCCAAAGTGACATAGCATGCCAAGTCAAATTAAAAGGTCAATAAAATTGTGCCACATGTACACGTGATATATTTTGGCCAATCAAATTCGACCTTGTCACTGCTTCAATCTGATTAGTTAGTGATTCAAGTCAACCAATCAAATCATAGAACAAGAGTTTGTCCTTCTCATAATTCTTTCCTTCCACAACTATAAATAGGGGTCTTCATAGCTCAAAAGCGACACCAAATATCATAGCAAGAAGCATGAGAGAGTTGGTGGATCAAACGCCGTAAATTTCTCTACAAGCTTCAAGTAATCCAGTTCAAGAAACTAAGTTCAAGCTCAAGAACAAAGAACAGCCAAAGTTCAAAGAGTACGAGTTCAAATCATTTTTTCGTGCTAGTTGAACTCAAAATTATCGTTCGTGGCAACAAAAATAAATTTAAGATTCAGCTCAAATGTTCTTGAATTTATCTTAGAAAAAAAGAATCAGAGAAATCATAGAGCTTGTAACACTCAAATTATTTGAAATAGAAAAACTAAAATTATTGAAATATTTTTCAATCTTGATAATCTTCTTGACGCGGATTTTATTGTCTATAAATTTTGACATGCCCGGTGGCTCAATTTCTATCTCTTATCTCATCTTTTCGATCATCAAAGTTCAAGAACAGAGAAATAGCTTCAAAGAAAATCAACTCCAGATCGACAACCTCTAAAGCTGCTAATTATATGTCATGACCCAAAATCCTAATTACTAGGCAAGCCAATACTAAGTCAATAATAATAAAAACAGATTATTAAGCCATTAGTTGTTTCATGATATAAATAATAAAATCATAAATACAAAATCAAAGACAGGATCATGAAGGCCAAACTCTGCCCAGCTGCTGCCCCCACTTCACGAACGCGAGGACCTGGTCGCTAACGCGATGCCTCCACTGCTGAGCCTATATGAACGCGGTCACTCACACGCGAACGTGAAGGCTAAAAGTCTGACGACTTCTCCGACCTTCCCTTCTACGCAAACATGACGTCCAGGATGCAAACGCGAAGGTCACTGCCCCCCATGCTCCACGAACGCAACACACACAACGAACGCGTAGAGCAAACATAACTTGCCACCAAAACATACTCCGCGATAGGCGATGCCTCCTTCGTGATCGCGATGGACACCAGAACATCATAAAATCTACAACTCTAAACATGAGAGAAATGGTCTAAAACTCATCCGAGACACAGCCGAGGCCTTAGGGACCCCGTCCAATCACACCAACCAATCCCAAAACACAACATGGACCTACTCGAGGCCTCAAACCAAACCAAATAACATCAAAACTACGAATCTCACACCAACTCAAGCTTAATGAACTAATCCAAATTTCTGAATTCCAAACTTACACCGAACATGCCTAAACAACTCGGAATGACCTCAAATTTACACACAAGTCATAACTTTTAACTTAAGCTTCTAAACTATGGGTCAAACCTATGATCTTCTAAACTTTCAAACTTCCAACATTCGCCAATTAGAGCATAATAAATGTAGGAACCTTCGAGTCCAAATCTGGACATATGCCTAAGTCCAAAATCACCATCTGGCCTTCAAAATTCTGATCCGAGGTCAAATACATAAAAGTTAAACTGGTCAGTACTTGTAACTTAAGCTTCTAAACTAGGAACTAAGTGTTCCGAATCACTCTGAGATCTTCCCGAAACCAACCCAACCATGCACGCAAGTCGTACTACATCAAATGAAGTTATTCGAGACCTCAAACTACCGAACAAAATGGCAATGCTTGAAACGACCGGTTGAGTCGTTACACTTCACTTCAGACAATTGCTTATATTCAGAGAAAAGAGTATTAAAAAGTAAACTAATGAAAAGGAGAACAAGTCAGACTCTTGGAGTTTATAGCAAAGAAAATCATCAGTCAAAACCAGTATGGCCATTTGATCAATGCAGTGTTAATTTTAATATCTGGAGGCGCTTAATGTCACTGCTTTTCATTCAAAAAAGTGCAGATTAAACTCCACTCCAATGAATAGAAAAAAGACAGACGAATGTTTACCTGTGAAACTTACTCAACTTAAAAGTTTCAGTTTCTGCTAGTTGGATGAACTCTTCAGTTTTCTCTGCTGTGTCTAGACTTCACAGTTCTTGAAAAAAACACGCCTCACTAATTGGTTCCCCGCCAAAACACAGAAGTTCTCTAGTCCTCTTTTTTAGTTCCCAATTTAATAAGTAAAATTAGTGCTCCATTTCATTCCCATGCCAACTGGAAGAATGGTCAAAAAGCTAACAAACAAGCACACTGTGGGTGCCTTGTACTAGTTACAGGCTTACAGCATGTGAAGGAATGTGCAACAAAATGTGCATTCCTCTGAATTTTCTTGATTGCTCATCTCTGCCTAAACTGATAGGAAACATAAGGAAAGAAGATGCAAATGGAACTTAATACGTCTTTCATGCTTTTATGCTTATAGTAAATTAGATGGCTCCTAGCTTTTGTCCAATTTTTGAAACTATACTCTGACTTACAGTAAGGGGCTAATCTGCCATATTCAAACCACAAGGAGATAAGTGCCACTTCCCCAGACCTGAGGGGATCTAAGTGAAAATTACCTGATAATGCTAACGGAAAATAGTCGAATAATTGAAAAAGTTAGCGCCAGATTGGAGCTCATAATACTGCAGAATATTTTTTCTTCTCAATAATAATCTGTAATATTCTTCACCAACAATAACTCAGAAATCACACATATATTACTAAAAAAGAAGCAAACAGATCTTTTACACATATCCCATGATAAAGAGTAAAAGGGGTTTATCAGAAGAATTCTCAAATGACTCTTTTTAACCTGTGAAACCATCAGTCAGCAGTTGGTGCAGACTGAAGGAATCACCCGTATGCTGCAGTCGCAGGAGGCTTTCTTGCATTTGCTCGTGCAAGCTGCAAAATACAGATTCATTCATAAAACGTCAAGTTTAGAGAAAGGTTCCCCAATTTGAAAAGGACAATAGGTTTTCCTTTCCCAAATCTATTAAAACAATGGGTTTTCCAAACCTATGAGGATTATGGGTTTCTTAAAAATACAAAGAAATAATTCAAGCCACAAATAACATATTTGTCACGAGAAAAGGCAGATTAAAACACATGTTATTTGAAGGCTAATAGTAAAACATCAGCTGGCTGCAAGGTTAAAAGAGAATGGGAGAAATGTAGCCAGTTAAGAGTAGTACGGTGAACAATAACATCTAGTGCTCCTCCATGCTGCAGACGGCTGACAACAAGCAGTTGTTGGCCATTTGCTCCAGCTCCAAACTCCACACGAGTTATGGAGGCTAACAGAACAAGAACCGAGGCGATTGTGAGAAACTTTATAATGGTTTCACATATCTAAAGAAGCAAAACCAGGAACTTGCAGCTTACAGCATTGGAGATGTTCCGTTTAATATGACCAGACAGTTCTATATATAATAAAATGCTGGTGCTTGCAAAACTAGCAGAAGAAAGCACCCAAGGCAAGTTCGTAAATGCAGCAAACCGAGCAAGTATGACCAAATAAAATTTCCTTAATTATGCATCATCTTTCTTTTCTTGGATGGAATTCACACCAGCAATTAAAGTTTTAACGAATAAAGCAATATTAACATGGTAATTGTAACGACCTGACCGGTCGTTTTGAGCATTTGCACTTCGCTCGGTAGTTCGCGGGCGTGAGTAGCTCCATGTGATGTATTATGACTTATGTGAATCGTCGGCTTTGGTTTTCAGGTTATTCGGAATCGGTTTGGAAGAATGAGTTCATTGTTGAAGCTTTAAATTGAAAGAGTTGACCAAGTTTGACTTTTCGAGAATTTGACCCCGGAACGGAGTTTTGATGGTTCCATTAGGTACGGATGGTGATTTTGGACTCGCGGGTATGCCCGAATCTGCATTTGGATGTTTCTAGAGTGTTTCAGCACAAGTTGGCAAAAATTAGAAATTGGAAGGTTTGGAAAGTTCATAAGTTTGACCGGAAGTTGACTTTGAGGATGTCGGATTCGGATTGTGGTTCCGAGAATTTGAATAGCTTCTTCATTTCATTTGGGACTTGTGTGCAAATTTTGAGTTCATTCCAGGATGAATTGATACGTTTCGGCGCGTGTTTTGGGAAATTTGAAAGTTCAAAGTTCATATATTTCGATTTGAGGTGTGATTCGTCGTTTCGATGCTTTTATGTGTGTTTTGAAGCCTCGAGTAGGTTCGTGTTATGTTATGTGACTTGTGGATATGATTGGACGGGGTCCCGAGGGACTCGGGCGTGTTTCGGATCGATTTCAGACCATTTTTCTTCATGTTGCTATTGCTGAGGAGCTGCTGGTTATGGTGTTTCGCACCTGATTGATAGTGCGTAGGTGCGATGGCCGCAAATGCGAGCCAAGCGTCGCAGATGCGAGATAAGAGTGGGATGAGGAGGCCCGCAAAAGCGGATAAAAGGGCGCAGGTGCGTTGAGCGGAAGCGCAGGTGCGAGTTTCTTCGCAGATGCAGAGTTTGATACCGCAGGTGCGGGGGTTGCTGGGCAAGGCCATTTTCTGCAGATGAGATGTTTTTCCACAAAAGCGGTGGTTGCAGGTGCGACGTATTGTCCGCAAATGCAGAAATCGCTGGGCAGAACCTATAATTTGAGGTCTTTGGTTTCTATCTTCATTTTTGGACTTTGGAGCTCAAATTGGGCGACTTTGGAGAGGAGATTTTCCACACAACTTTGGGTAAGTGTTCTCTACTCATTTTTGATCTTATATCACGAATCTATCTTCGTTTTTAGCAATTGATTGATGAATTTAAAGAGCAAATTGGGGGTTTTGGCTTAAAAGTTTCATAATATGAATTTTCGAGTTTTGAACACCTTGGAGTCGAATTTGAGTGAAACTAGTATGGTTGGACTCGTAGTTGAATGGGTTGTTGGATTTTGTGAATTTTGTCGGGTTCCGAGATGCGGGCCCGGGTTGGGCTTTTGGGCTAATTTAGGGTTTTGATTCAAGATTTGACCTTTTTCGATTGGGATTGGTTCCTTTAGCATTGTTTGATGTATTTGAGTTGTTTTTGGTTAGTTTCGAGCCGTTCGAAGGTCGGAAAGCGCGAGATGGCATTTTTGGAGCATCGATGGGCTTGCTCGGTATTGGAATTTGCTTGTTCGAGGTAAGTTACTCTTCTAAACTTAGTGCTGAGGGTATGAAACCCCGAGAAATTCATATGATGTGGATATTTAGAGGTGACGCGCATGCCAGGTGACGGGCGTGTGACCATGCACCGTGTGAGATTGAGACTTGGTCCGTCCCGGGAGGCTGTAAAGTCGATTAACCCATTGTTATTATCTGTTCATCTTGTTTTTGAGTTATTGACTGACTTACATGTTAGAAACCATGCTTAGGCTATGTGATAATACTGTTGGGACCCACAGTGGTCGTGAATTTGTCAAATTGACTGCTAATTGTTATCGTGTACTCGGTCACCGTTTGCTTATGCATTATATCTCAGCTCTCTCTCTCTCCTGATTTGATTAATACTTGTTATATTCTCTATTTGGGTTGTTATTGTGATATTTGTGAGGCTAGAGAGGCTAGTGACTGATATAGGACCTGAGTGCCGGGTTGAGAGCTGTGTGAGATATGTTGGATCGGACTGTGCGCCGCAGTAATGTTGGATCGGGTTGCACGCCGCAACCAGCCTTCGGGCCATGTTATTGGATCGAGCTGCACGCTGCAGCAATATAGCGCTTGGGCTGAAGGAGCCCCTCCGGAGTCTGTACATCCCTAGTGAGTGCAGTCGACTATATATACATGTGGATCGGGCCGCACGCCACAGCAGTTATTATACTGCGCTGAGTGATGTAATGTGATGAGTATTGAGCTTAGTGAGAGAGGATGCGAGACAGTGAGATTTAGTACTCGGAGAGTGTGAGTACATGATCCATCTCTGAGACATGTGGCATTTACATGCACACATGACATACATGCATAGAGATGCATTTTTCCTCATGATATATAGTATCACGCCATTCATGACTTATTATACACATTAATATGTGGACATAGAGATGTATTTTGTACTTTTTATTTGGAAAGAAAATGAAACATTTTATTTATTGTGGAAAGGATATTTGGATTTCAGTTTTCAAGCTTACTCGTATTTTTGGCATTTTCGGTAAGAGATCTGGGATTTTTTTTTCACTGAGATATTTGAAAAGCATGACCATTTTCTGGTACTGTGAACGAGCTGAGTATTTTTACTGATGAGATGTCTCTCTTATACTTGCATTTATGCTGTTATGAACTGTTGTGGAATATTGGTATTGGACCCGACCCTGTGTTAGCTCGTCACTGCTTTCAACCTAAGGTTAGGTTTATTACTTACTTAGTACATGGGGTCGGTTATACTGATACTACATTTCTGCACATTGCGTGCAGATGTTGATTGTTGTTGTTGTGTTTGATGGTTGCGGGAATTGAAGATGTACCTGCGTCCCTGTTGTAGCCGCCTCCTTTGTTCGGGTAGCCTTAGATTATAAAATTTTGTTTATGTTCTTTTCAAACAGACTATGTATTTATTTCATTTCCGCTATGTAAACTCTATTCGTAGAAACTCATGATTTGTACTACCAGTCCTTGGGAAATGTATAAAATTTCGTAAATTACTTTCATTTAATTGTCTTGTTAATATAATTGAAATTGGATAATTATTAGTTGGCTTACCTAGTGGGTTGAGTTAGGTGCCATCACGACTAGTGGATTTTGGGTCGTGACAGTAATAAGATCAATTAAAATATATACTAATATTTTTATTTGATTATCTTTTGTGAAGAATTCTTTCTTGGCTTCTGTCTTCTCTGGAATTCAATACAATCATCCATTCTATCGCTTTTCCTCTCCCTTTTTCTGTCTCTATAATTTAGAGGTGTGCTTTTCTTTTCTCCATCCTTGATTACTTCTTTAATCTTGTGTCCTCAATTGCGTATTGTCTGAATTGGTCGATAACCATATATGCGTTAACATTCTTTTCTTTGACTTGAGAATTAATTAATCTGAATCAGTTCTAAATCCAGCTATTTTCTTGATTTTCCCACTTCATCGATTACTTTATTCATTTAAAGTCTCAATCTTTATTTTAAAAAAGCTTTTTTATTTTTCTTGATAGTACTATTGTTCAGGAAATAGGAAATTGTTACCATTTTAAGTCAGATTATTTTATGGGGCACAGTGTTTGCAGAAACGAAAACAATTGGTTCTCTATAAGAATTTTATTCGTTTCTTTCAGTTTTAAAAGCTTACAGAATCAAGAAGAATCTTGTGCTAACAGGAAATATTTTTATAAAAAAAAAAAAGTAGTTGATTTATATTTGGTTTACTTTGGTTCTGTTGCTTTTCCAAAAGTGGAGAATTACATTTAGCAGGCGTTTGTTTCAAGAAATCTAAAATTCTCCGGCGAACTTCTTGCGATCTTCTTCTCCGGCAAATATAGTTTCAGTAGAATCCATCTCTTGTAAAAGCTTGATTCTTTTTGTTTTCCGCTGAAATAATCGTTGGTGGCTTGCCCTTTCTGCTTCTTGCTACTACTTGAATCTTGTCCAATCAAACGTCGCCGGCGATAGGAACCCTTGAATAATTAGTTCATCAGTGATCGGTATTCTCCAATCATCATTCTTCTGGTATCACTTTTGGGAGGTGCACGCGCACAAGCAGTAGAGTAGCAGCTATACGCTGGGTTCCGTAACAACGGGAGTATACCAAGTCAAGAGTTCCAGGTTCTATTCGCGGGAATTGGTACCTCCCGCCTCTTGTTTCTGTGTCCCCTGTGTTAATTACTTTGTTGCCGTAGTATTTCATACTAGTCTAGTCAGTCTAGTGGGCTTGTAGTTACTATTTGCTCCCTTTGTTG
>ML386568.1:220534-237337 GCA_005239525.1 Nicotiana knightiana | reverse complement strand
ACCATTTCCTGGAGTGTGGTGGTATGCTGTTGACACCATATTCTCTTTGACCAATTGGTTGCTACCTCATAGCAGCCACAACAGCTACTGCTTCCGTACCAGTCATGCTAGAAGTAGCATCTCCTCCTTTTCTTTTCTTTTGAGTTGGTGGGGTTTTTGATTTGGTTTTCGGCGGGGCTGAAGGTGTGGCCTTTCCCTTTCCGGTGGCTTTTCTGGAAAACATTGTTTTACCTGCACAATATATCAGTAATGAATTAGTGTCACCAAGTATATACTATCTGTTTTTGCACTTTGCGAAGGTAACTAAGACTTCACCTCGACAAGTTTATGACAATTCATGCACATTGCTATCTATTAGCTTCTTATGAGCCACTTTTCATTTAAAATTTCATGGAATTCAAGATGTATGGCGCTAGTGGTGTTTTTTTTCCGAAGACTCGGGCTCCATATGGGACATGTATTTCCATTGAGGCATTACATCGAGCGCTTGGCTGGCACAATTGCCATAGGAGCTCTTATGGACTAGAGGGACTGCCTCATGTTCCCAAATCACTTTGGGGTTCCATAATACCACTTAATTTCACCATTTCAGCTCATTCCTAAAGGGTTTCAGGACTTGGGGTGCATAACACCATACAACACATTTCAAGAACTTCATAAACCCATAAAACTTCATCATGAACTCAAGGATAAACGTTTCACCAGCTCAAATTCGAGTGAGTAAAGTATAGGGTTAGAATCATACCTCAAATCTTGATGAGTGTTATCCGGATGAAGTGTACCACGAGTTTTATTTTTTTTTTACCCTGTGCATATCTTGTGTGTGTGGTGGGTGATAATGGGGTGTTAAAGGTGCTGTGATTTTTATGAAGTGAAGATGAGTGTGGTGTGATTTGATGTGGTTTCGCGAGACAACCAGTGTTTAGGTGTGTGCTTGAGAGTGAAAATTGATTGAGAGAGAGTTGGAAGATGAAGCAAAATCAGAAAAGGGAACTTACCTGGCGATACTCGTGCGTTTTAATCAAAAAGCCTGGGCACCCTGGCGTTTTCCAGGCGTTACACCCATAACGCCAGCCTACCTTTGGCGTTACCAAAGCGTTAGCCCCTTATTGCCAGCCTTGCCCTGGAGTTAGCCTCTTATCGCCAGCCTTGCCCTGGCGTTAGCCCCTTATCGCCAGCCTTGCACCCAACTTCCGTCATGCTAATACACTCTTCTATTCTCCCGAATTCACCTGCAAGCTCGTTAATACTCAAAATTACACTAATTACTTCTTACTATTTTAAGATTTACTATGCATTGGGTTGCCTCCCAACAAGTTNCAGCTTCAGGTGCCTGTTTAGCACCTTCGAGGCGTGATAAATGGTCAGCGACTTGGTTCTCCGTTCCCTTACGGTCACGAATTTCCAAGTCAAATTCTTGCAAAAGCAGCACCCAACGAATTAGGCGTGGCTTAGATTCTCTTTTCTCAACCAAGTATCTAATGGCTGCGTGATCAGTGTACACGATCACTTTTGACCCGATCAGGTAGGACCTGAATTTGTCAAATCCAAATACTACAGCCAACATTTCTTTTTCTGTTACCGTGTAATTCAGATGAGCTCCACTAAATGTCCTACTTGTGTAGTAAATTGGGTGCATTATNCAGTGACTAGTTGCTTCTTTAGCTTCTCAAACGCTACCCTGCAATCATCAGAAAACACAAATGGGTTATCTTTTTTGAGTAACTTATAGAGAGGGTTGGCGATTTTGGAGAAATCCTTTATGAATCGGCGGTAGAATCCGGCATGTCTCAGGAAGCTATGAATAGCTTTGACTGACGTGGGTCGAGGGAGTTTTTCAATCACTTCTACCTTAGCTTTATCCACTTGAATACCTTTACTTGAGACCATATGTCCCAAGACAATTCCTTCTTGTACCATGAAGTGGTACTTCTCCCAATTCAGCACCAGGTTTGTTTCAACACACCTTTTTAGGACACGGTTCAAATTTTCTAGGCATTCATCAAATGAATTTTCCACCACTGAGAAATTGTCCATGAAGACCTCCATAATATCCTCCACCATGTCTGTGAAAATGTCCATCATGCACCGTTGGAATGTGGCAGGTGCATTGCAGAGGCCAAATGGCATTCTTCTGAAAGCAAATATCCCATATGGGCATGTGAAAGAGGTCTTTTCTCTATCCTCTGGGGCAATAGAAATCTGGTTGTACCCCGAATACCCGTCAAGGAAACAGAAGTGAGATTTTCCTGCTAACCGGTCGAGCATCTGATCAATGAAGGGAAGTGGGAAATGGTCTTTGCGGGTGGCAAGGTTTAGCTTTCTATAATCCATGCATATTCTCCAACCCGTAACAGTTCTAGTGGATATCAGCTCGTTTTTATCATTTCTTACGACTGTCATACCTCCTTCTTTGGTACACACGGTACTAGGCTAATCCAGCTGTTGTCGGAGATCGGGAAAATGATTCCCGTATCTAACCACTTTATCACTTCTTTCTTTACCACTTCCTTCATATTTGGGTTTAACCGTCTTTGGTGTTCCCTAGACGGTTTGTGCCCCTCTTCTAAGAGAATTTTATGCATGCAATAAGCTGGGCTGATCCCTTTGATGTCTGCCATCGTCCAGCCAATGGCAGTCTTGCATTCAGAAAGTACCTGTAATAGCTGTTGTTCCTGCACATCTAACAACCCAGATGATATAATAACTGGTAATGTAGAGTTAGGTCCAAGAAATGCATACCTGAGGTGCGCTGGTAAAGGCTTCAGCTCTAATTTGGGTGGTACTTCAACTGAGGGCTTGGCTGTTGGGTTCTCTCTCCTTTCCAAGTGTAATGGTTCAATTTCAAGAACCCGCGACCATGTCCCTTTTCCTTCCAATGCTAATACCCATTCCGTTAATTCCTCATCGTTCATATAATCTAAGTTCATCAAACATGCAGCCAAAGGACCCCCAATAGTTAAGGCTGCATCATCTTCTTCCAGTATCACGTTCATGGCATCAATAAGAGAGAAATTAGCGAACTCACTTGGTCGCCTCATAGACTTCTGCACGTTGAATGTGATTTATTCATTATTGAGCCTCATCTTAAGCTCACCAGTCTCACAATCGATGAGTGCTCTGCCTGTGGCCAAAAATGGCCTTCCCAAGATTATGGGAATTTCCTCATCTACTTGGCAGTCTAGGTTTATAAAGTCAGCAGGGAATACAAATTTCCCCACTTGCACTAACACATCGTCTAGAATACCTGACGGTCTCTTTACCGTCCTATCAGCAAGTTGCAGTAGCATGGAAGTAGGCCTGGCTCTATCAATCCCCAGTCTTTTGTATATAGCCAATGGAATCAGATTAATGCTGGCTCCCAAGTCACATAGGGCTTTGGCGAAGGAGAAGTTGCCAATAGTACAAGGAATTGTAAAACTCCCTGGGTCAGCCAACTTTTCAGCAATAGGACGTGTCACCACTGCACTACAAGTCTGAGTAAGAGTGACAGTAGCCAGGTCTTGGAAATCAAATTTTCTGGACATTAAGTCCTTCATCATTTTAGCATAGCCAGGCATTTCCTTCAATGCATCTATCAATGGAATATTTACCTGTATCTGTTTTAGCATGTCCAAGAATTTCTTATACTGCTCATCCTTCTGATATTTTGCTAGCCTTTGGGGGAATGGAGCTGGTGCTCTTTTTTTTTCTGTTATCTGTTCTTTTTCCTTTTCCAGTACCACCTCAGTTGCTGGCTTCGGGATTTCCTCAAGTTCTTTCTCAGCTTCGCCTTTCTTATTAACTTCTCTTTCAGCTGGTTGCACTGTGCCTGTACTCAATGGGGTTGAGTCATCAATTTCATTAGGTACCTGAACCAATGTGTTTGTCTGCCTACTTTCATGCCTCCTTTCTTTTTCTAGGTCCAGGTCTTTGCCATTGCGGAGGGTCACTGCCATTAACTGTTTTGGGCCCTGGTCCCTTGGATTCACCTGAGTATCAGCAGGTAAAGTTCCGTGAGGACGGTTATTAACTGCATTTGAAATCTGCCCTAGCTGTACTTCAATATTTTTAATAACTGCGTCATGTGCATCTACTCTCTCACTGATTTTGGTATTTGACCCAATCACCTGCTGCATCATAGCTTCCAACCGTGAAAACCCATCTTCTTGCCTTCCCCCTTGTTGATGCTGAGGAGGGTAGTATGATTGTTTTTGATTTTGATGGTTATAACCGTACGGTCTCTGATATGGTGCTGCATTGCCTTGTGGTCTCATGGCACCCATATTTCCACTATTTTGTTGTTGGTGAGGTAGCCTATATGGTTGAACTTGTTAACCCCAGTTCTTCCCCCCTTGTCTCTGACGTTCATAATTTGTCACATAATTCATATTTTCTGGATGAGGAGGGTTATCACATTCTGCATTCCAGTGGTTACCAAGTGGTTGACTANTGTTTTTGTCCTGATTCCTCCACCTTCTTAGTAAGTATACTCATTTGTTTTATCAAGGTGGCCACGCTCTCTGCAATGGTATTAGATGGATCGAATGGCACTGAATGAACTACAGGAGTAATGGGTGCATTCCTTGTTGTCCATCCTGAATTTTGTGCCATTTTATCAAGTAAGATTTGACTCTCTCCAAGTTTTGCTCAGGAATGCTCCACTAGCCGAAGCATCAACATTTGCCTTCACAGTATCAGCTAAACCCATGTAGAAATGCTGCCCCAACATTTGCTCTGGAATACTATGACGTGGACAAATAACCAGCATCCCTTTAAATCGTTCCCATGTCTCTTGCAGTGTTTCAACTGGTTTCTGTCTGAAGCTCAAGATTTCATCAATTTGTTGAGCAGACCTGTTGGGTGGATGAAACTTGTTCATGAATTGTTTGACTAACTCCTCCCATATGGTAATGGAATTGATGGGGAGTGAGTTAAGCCAAGTATGGGCAGCACCAGTCACTGAGAATGGAAACAACAATAGTTTTATTGCCTCCTGAGAAACATTAGGTTGCCTCTGTGTTTTGCAGATTGATAGGAAGTTTTTCAAGTGATGCTGGGGGTCTTCAGTATATGACCTGAGAATAGCCCTTCGTTCTGCAATAGGTGCAACATATTATTTGTTATCTGAAATGACTCGGCCTGTATCTGAGGAACCAGTATTGTCGTGACCAAATTCTCAGCTGTGGGTTGTGCCCAGTCATATAAAGGAGCCTTTTCCCCTATTTGAGCGACTGGGTCTACCACGTCATCCCCATGATTGTTCCGGTTGTGTGCATCTTCCATGTCTGTTTCAATTTGTTCAATTTGTGGTTGATGTTTGCTTTTCCGGTTGGTCCGATTTATGGCCCTGAAAACTTTCTCAGGGTCTGATAAGGCTTAAATTACTTCACCAGTCCTCGATGAGTTTCTAGGCATGCACCTGCAACACGTAAGCAAACGTTAAACTTTCAATGTGAAAACGAAAATTTGAAGACAATTGACTANACTGGGAAACACTTAAACTCGTCAAAACTTGGAACTGACCGAACTTGGGACCTGGCACTTGGGCCCTAACGCCTGGATAACGCCAAGCTAAGGCTGGCAATTCAACTCTAACGTCTGGCTAACGCCAGGCTGGGTCAGGCGTTTCAGCTCTAACGCCTGGCTAACGCCTGGCTGGGTCAGGCGTTTGGGCTCTGGCGCTCGGCTATAGCCCGGTGCACTCCTCCTCGCCTCTTGAGCGTATTTTCGATGTATTTACATCTATTTAGCTCGAATTTCATCTCCAATTCACCTACACATGAAATAGACTCTATTATGCACATAAAAAGTTTATTTTTATCATTAACGCACATGAAATGTAAGGCATATAACATGTTAAACCATGAATTCTAGCCTCGCATCATTCCCTAAGGACCTCAAGGATCCCGGGCAGTGCTCACACCCAAATTTCATAGCCAGAACTGAGTAAGTGCAGTGTGGAAGAGCCAGCCCCAATGCATCAGAGTTCAGAGGGATCTCACAGGAATCCCAAAGAAGTCACACGCCGGAGGGGCAGAACTTAAGGACCTAAGAGTAGAGTGAGAGTGCTTGACATGGTTTTGAAAATGGTTTGGTATAAAACAGTATTGAAAAGACTTAGTTGAATTTTATAAAAGTATGAAGTGGTTTAGTAGTAAACTAGTTTGAACAAGAGTAGGGTAATTAAACAAATAGTAGATCAACTACAGAACATAACAGGTTCAGCAACACTCAAACAACAGTCCTTCACACAGGGTAAGGGGGTTGGGGATAGATACAGCACCCAAGGTGAGCACATAACAAGCATAAGCATAGAAGTCTCAAAGAATAGCAGACAATATGTCATGGGTTCTAGAATTGCTAACTGGGGACATGGTTGCATAGAATCAGAAGTTCTTAGGGACTTGTGGGATTGGGGATAACTAATGATGTAAGCATAGTATAGGAGTATGAATTTCAGAATAAATATTAGAAGACATAGTGGTATCAAACAGAATTGAGCATACAATCAGAACAACTTAAGGTAACAACTGCACAATAGGTGCATACCAAAACTAGGCAACTCATAGATAAGCATCCAAAGATAGGGTGGAGTCACATGGAGACAGATTACACAGGAAGCAAACATGTTCATAAATAGGCTAATCCTAAAAAGGGGTTAGAACATAACTAGTATACTAAGTAAAACAAGTTAAACCCATGTTGAGAGCAAACAATAGACAAAAAAAGATTAGTAAAATGATAAACTAAAGCAGTAGAAGAAACACATTGATTGTGGAACTTGAATTTAAAATCAAAACATACCAGTAAGGAGAATAGACATAAAGTGAAGAACAGGAAATTACAATAGTTAGCGTTGGCTTGCAGCCGGCTAATTCAGTAACAATAGCAAGTGACAAAAGTAAGTAGAAGAGTTTTTGAGTGTATGATAGATGTGAACTAATGTGAGTTCGTGTGTCTATAAGATTGTGTAATGAGAGTAGAAGATAGCAATATATATAGTAGTTTGAAAGCTAAGTAAAATAAGGTAAGAATCAAAATTGTACAGTGATTATGGAAATCGGAATCAATTAGAGTAAAATCAGTCCAAGTCTTCCCTTAATTAAGGAAGTAATTTCAAACGGTAAAAGACGGGAAACAAGTTAAGGAAAGAAATCACATAGCTGGGGTATAACAATTAAGGAAAGAATTCAAACAATGTAGGTACAGAGTAAGCAATTAGGGATAGATACATAAGGTCTAATTAAGGAAACAATCAGTAGGAACCAATTAATAATATATCCAATAACATAATAAGGTAAGAAAATAATTTAGAAGTCGAAAATTAGTAAAGGGTATCAATTACAGGAAATCAGGGATTCAAATAAAATAATACTGATTAAAGGAAATTACTGTAAATTTCTGTGAATGAACGAAATAAACACAGTATAGGCAAGGAGAGACAAATTAGAAGGCCTAGTAAGCATAATAAGGTAAAAATGACAGAGACTCAGAACATATTCATGAGAAACAGGCATACACACAAATCGCATGAACAAATCAGCAAAGACAAACTCAGAACCCAAAGCTAAGCCAAGAAATTAGGGGTTTTTAACATAATTTGTTAGGTTAAGGGAGAACCTAAATGAAAATCATTTAAATACAATAAAAATCATAGAATAACACTTAAAATCAGAGAAAATTATTTTGAAGAGAAGTTCAGAAACCCTAGTTATGAAGATGAAGAGATGCTTCGAAAATCAGAAAGGTTTTCATAGAAAAACAGTAAAATAGCTCAAATATACTCAAATCTGTTATAGATCTAAAGAGCCAAGAGATGAAGTTAGGGTTTTGAGAGAGATAACCAAGAGATAGAGAGATTCCGGCTTAGAAGCCATAGATTTAGTAATAAAATAGGACGATCTTACTCAATCGAGCCATGGTGGCCTGTGAGAACAGGCCCAAGGGTGAGTGAACGGCCACTGGTCCCCTTGAGAACCTCAAGACATCAAGAATCCCGTCCATAGCAGAGCCATTAGGGATAGGAGTGGTGGTGAGCCACCATTATTAACGGCGAGCAAACAAACGGCGGAGGGAGGTTAGGGTTATGCAGAGGGAGTTTTGAGAGAGAAGGAGAGGGGTGACAGCAAGTGAGTGAGGAGTGAATGAGAGGTTTTAAGGGGGGGTCATTAGGTTAAATTAGGAAGAACGAATCCGGGCCGTTGATCAAAATTGATCAACGACCAAGATTTAATCAGCATTGGGTCGGGTAGGATTTAGGGATTGGGCCTGGGTATTTGGGATGGTCTATTTAGGTGTTTGGGCTGGTTTAGTTAAGGAATTTGGGCTGGTTTAAATAGGTTACGATTGAAATGAAATGGGGCTATTTGTTAAATACCCAATTCGAATTAGTTAAAATAATTTATAAAATAGCTAGTAGTTATAAAAAATGAATTTCATGCATAGAAAATAGTTAAAATGATTATTTGGTATTTTAAAATACAAAGGACTAAATTCTGGTAAAAAATAGTACGAAATTATATGTTTGGGCTATAATTGCAAAGTCATTGCAATTATAGCCAAAAGATGCCAATTTGGCTATTACGGAAGAATTAAATCAAGAAATATTTTTGAAATCATTTGTAATGCAATTTTATAATTATTTATTGGAAATAAAATACTGGACAAATTAATAAAACATAGAAAAATTATGGCAAAATACCAATTGCTAGTAATGCATGATTTTGAAGGTATATATGCAATTAAGAAATATTTTGGGAAAAATTGGGTATCAACAGTAAGCTTCACTTGGCGCCAGCAAATTTACCGTGGTTGTCGTGGCCATATGTGAGTTTCAATCATAGCTAGGGTTGTTATGGTACCTCGATTCTATTCTCCTTAATAATCCAGTGGCTTGAGAGGTGAGGTTTTGAATTGCAAGTCCAAGTGTCGTGCCAACAAGTCTAGAACTTGCCCCGAATGTTTTTCTAAGCGAAATTTTAAGTGTAGCTCAACTTGAGAAGTGATTATAGGCTCTCCTTAGTCCCGTTTGAATTTGAAAACTTCCATTGCCTACCATTATAATATCCTTAGTCAACCTCTTTGAGCCTAAGCCTTGTTCGTTCAATAACCGCATTACAAGCCTTCATCCGTTCTATAATGACCCTCTCTTGGCACCCAATCTTTTCTTAGAATTCATGATGAACAATAGTTAAAAACATAAGTTTGGGGGAGAGACAAGGAAATTCAAAGTGATGAAAGGTTCAAAGAACAAAAAGACTTGATGAAAAGGAATGGCAAAGAAAAGAATGAAAAAACAAAAAGAAGCATGTCAAAATAAAAGAAAAAGTTGAAAGGATTCAAGAAAAACCAAAAAGAAGCATGGCGTCATATATAAGAAATAACGACAACGTATCTCTATAGTTCTCCCAAGGAAGAAGAAAATAACTCAAAGAGTCAAGAAAGAAGAAGCCGAATTGAGAAAAATAGAGTGCTTAAGGAAAGATGATACCATCATAGTTCATTATGTTCGACCTTGATCCAGAAAGCCTTCATTACATCCCGATAATGCCCTATAGGATTTCAAGTTGAGCGAGCTTACATTAGTGGTGACTTACATGAGGGGAAAACTTATGGTACTTAGAGTCGGACTTGTGGCATTCTTTTGAGATAGATTAGCGCACTTCTTGTCAATACCGGTTTTGAGTGTACATTCTATAAGGCGAGATGAGCTCATGGAGAGGAGAGAATGAGTCTGGGATCCACAGTGACCTATGTGAGAGAGCGAGTCTCTTTGATTAATTGAGTCAACTCTTGAAGCTTTTATGTACCATTAGACCTAAGGAACTCAAAAAGTCATTGCATGATGTTGTCAATAATGCATTTGTGTTGAGGGTAATTGTTAGTTCCAATTGAAGCTTGATGAAGTTACTTTAGGACAGCTGAAATTCTAACTTATTTTTTCTTGTGGAGGTGGGAATTACCTTGTTTGCTTGAGGACAAGCAAAAGCTTAAGTTTGGGGGAGTTGATAACTAGGGATTTTAAGCCTACTATTTGCTCTCTTTTGCTTAGGTTTTGGGTCAAAAATGCGTTAAGGTATTCCCGAAAACTAACTTAAGGTGCTTATTTGCAGGGTTTGGTCAAAATGAGGCAAAGAAGCCTAAATGAAATCATAGGATTCGAACTTGCACAAGCCCAAAGAATGGATCTGGAGCGCTGTCAGCGCTATTATTACGCGGTCGCGTAAAACCCTTCGTTGAGGCGATTAAAAGTATGCTGCAGCGAAGTGATGATCAGAGAAGCTGCAGCTAAGTGCTAACACTGCCACTGACCGCGATACTAAAGTGCGGCCGCAAAACCATTGGCGCGGCCGTGAGTGAAATTTCACTGAGAGCGAAAGATCAAGAATCAGAGATCTTGCAATTTTGGGCCAAGCGAGGAACGCGGTCTGCATCATTTTTACGCAGCCGCGAAGCCACCTGACGCTGAGGCGGTTGATATTCTGCTGGGAGCGAGAGTAGGGGTTCAAAGAGTTGCAAGTGAAGTTAAATTGCAGAACGTGGCCCGCGAACATTTTACGCGGCCGCGGTTGAAGCCAACACAGAAACAACTTTATTTACGTGGTCCGCAAAACAAACTCCAGCCCAAATCCAAGTAAAGAAAAGCGCGGACCGTGGTCCTTATTTTGCGGCCGCGGTTGACTAAACGCAGATGCACGCAGTTTTATAGGTTATGTTTTGTATTAGGGAGCTCGTGAGCAGAAACCCTTTACCACTTTGAGTAATTTTAGAGTAGCTTTAACTTATAACTTTAGATTTTATTCTTGTAATTAACTTTTATGGCTTCTACTTCATCTCCATCTTTTATTTCTACCTTAATTATGAGTAGCTAGACCCATTAGCTAGGGTTGTGACCCAACCCTAGTGTGGGTATTTAATGGGTTTTCAATTTTAGGGCTTATTTATTTATGGGTTAGTAATATTTAGCTTGTTTCATGCTTTATCTATTGAATTGGTGGTTGCAAACACAGATTTGTGCCTTTTTTAATAGGGCTCTTCTTGAGAAAGAGGGCCCAAGTCCAGGTAAAATAGGCTAACAAGGATTTGGGGTGAATTAAAGAGATTGATAGCCCCAACTAAAGGGTTAAACCTAGAGATAGTAATACCCGACTTGAGAAAATTTCACTTGCACTGTTTGAACACCCAATTAGGCTTGAGATAGCCAATTCGGGCAAAGCCACTGAAATTACCGAGAGGTATAGAATGAGTATTCAAGTGTGAGGTTATATCACGACCCCAGATAGAACAATCTTGTTCTAAATTCTAGACCCCATTAGATACTCGCCTAGGTGTAAGTCACTTCCCTAGTGCTTCTTATCAATTGAGAAAACTCCTACAAAAACATTATACTTAGATTATTTTCAGCAATTAATAGCAATACAATTAGAATAGAATGAAACTCACTCATGGTTAGAAGTGTAGTTAAAGACAACACATATAGCTAGATTAGATAGAAACCCAACTCCCAACCAATAGTAACTCCCTGTGGATATCGATCCCGACCTTTCGGGTAAAACCTAAATCGACCACTCCTCGCCATTATATAGTGGTGCAGGGTTGGAGCCGATCAGTAATCTCTATTCTTATGAATAAAATTCAGGTTAAATGTGTTTTAATTGACCCAGGGAGCTCGGCCAATATTATTCGATCGAGGGTCATGGAGCAGCTCGGCCTACAAGACCAGATCGTGCCCACAACTCGGGTTCTCAATGGTTTCAACATGGCAAGTGAAACAACTAAAGGTGAAATCATCTTACCAGTAAATGTAGCTGGGACTATTCAGGAAACCAAGTTCCATGTGATCGAGGGCGATATGAGATGCAACGCCCTGCTCGGAAGACCCTGGATTCACAACATGAGGGCAGTCTCCTCAACCCTTCACCAAATGCTGAAATTCCCGACATCGGATGGTAAAAATGGTGTATGGGGAACAACATGCTGTCAAAGAGATGTTCACGGTCGATGAAGTAATACCGGTATCAGCGTTTTCATCAACAAAGGGATCGGAGTTAAAAAAAATAAGGAGGACAAATAGAAACCACATGTACCATCCTTGACCCAATCGGAGGAACGAGAAGCGGACGAGGATGACGAACATTGGATTCCCCGATCCTTCATAATTACCAATAACTCTGATGCCACAAAATTAATGATCGAAGAGCTGGAGCAAGTCATATTGATCGAGTATCTACCCGAGCGAAAGGTACACTTGGGCACGGGGTTAACCCCTAAGCTTAGGGAGAAACTCATTAAATTCCTTATCGATAATATGGATTGTTTTGGTTGGTCCCATCTTGATATGACAGGGATCCCACCCGAATATCACTACCCATCGATTGAGCTTGGACCCAAAGTTTCATCCGGTAAAGCAAAAGAGAAGGCCCTAGTCCGAGGTTAAACATGCATTCATCAAGGACGAGGTAACCAAACTTCTCAAAATAGGGTCCATTCGGGAGGTAAAATACCCCGAATGGCTAGTAAACGTAGTCGTAGTCCCTAAAAAAGGAAATAAATTAGAATATGCGTAGACTATAAGGATTTAAACAAAGCATGCCCTAAAGATTCTTTTCCTTTGACGAATATCGATCGCATGATCAATGCCACGACCGACCATGAGATCCTTATCTTTCTCGATGCCTATTCCAGGTACAATCAAATACAGATGAACCCGGAGGATTAGAAAAAGACTTCGTTCATCACTAAGTACGGCACCTATTGTGATAACATAATGTCGTTCGGACTAAAAACTTTTGGTGCTACTTACCAACGCCTAGTACATCGAATATTTGAAGAACAAATAGGAAAATCGATGGAAGTTTATATTGATGACATGCTAGTTAAGTCCCTGCGCGCAGAGGACCATTTGAAATATTTGCAGGAGACCTTCGACATACTACGAAAGTACAATATGAAACTCAACCCAGAGAAGTGTGCATTCGGGGTCGGCTCGGGGAAATTCCTCAGTTTCATGGTATCTAATCGGGGCATTGATATCAACCCCGATAAAGTCAAGGCCATCAAAGATAACAAGGTCGTGGAAAATTTTAAGGCCTTACAAAGGTTAACAGGGCGCATAGTTGCCCTAGGCCGATTCATGAACCCGGAATGCCAACAAGCATTAGAGGAACTAAATCGCTACCTCTTGAGCCCGCTATTGATACATACTCCAAAAGCGGACGAGCGACTCTACTTATACTTGGCAGCCTCAAAAATTGCGGTAAGTGGGGTCCTAGTTCCAGAAGATTAAGGTACGTAATTTCCCGTTTACTATGCTAGTCGAACCCTAGGTGAGGCCGAGACCCGGTACCCACACTTAGAAAAATTAGTGCTTGCTCTAATAAGCGCCTCTAGGAAATTAAAACCATATTTTCAATGTCACCCAATTTGTATGGTGACTACCTATCCCCTTCGCAATATTTTTCATAAGCCCAAACTCTCGGTCTGATTGGCCAAATGGGTCGTCAAGATCAGTGGGTATGATATCAAGTATCAACCCCAAACGGCTATCAAGTCTCAAATCTTGGCAGACTTCATGGCCGATTTTACGCCAGCCTTCGTAATCGAGGTCAAAAAGGAACTATTGTTAAAAATGGGTACATCATCGGGGTATGGACCCTCTTCACAGACGACGCTTCGAACGTGATGGGGTCCGGGCTAGGCATCGTTTTGAAGCCACCCACAAGTAACACAATTAGACAGTCTGCCAAAACTTCTAAGTTAAATAACAATGAGGCCGAGTATGAGGCCATGATTGCTGGTCTCGAGTTAGTTAAGAGCTTGGGAGAAGAGGTCATCGAGGCCAAATGTGACTCCCTACTTGTGGTAAACCAAGTCAACAGAACTTTCGAGGTTCAAGAAGACCGAATGCAAAGGTACTTGGACAAACTATAGGTGGCTCTACATCGATTTAAATAATGGACCCTACAACATGTAGCTTGAGAAGAAAACAGCGAGGCTGATTCCCTCGCAAATTTGGGGTCTTCAATCGAAGACGATGAGCTTAGCTCGTGTACTGTCGTATAACTTTCGAGGTCAGTAATCGAAGAAGGCAACGCCGAACTAAACTTCACAAGTCTGACCTAGGAGTGGACAAATAAATATATTGAGTACCTAAAGAACGGGAAGTTTCCGTCGGATCCTAAGGAGTCGAGGACGTTACGTACGAAGGTCGCGTGGTTCACATTGGCCGAGGATGGAACACTGTGTAGAAGGATGTTTGATGGACCGTTGGAAATATGTTTTGGTCCAGGAGATACCGACTACGTCCTACGAGAAATTCACGAAAGCGCTTGCAGAAATCATTTCGGTGCAAGTCATTAGTTCACAAAGTCATCAGAGCAGGATACTATTGGGTCGATACGGAAGGATACAAAAGAGTTTGTTCAAAAGTGTGACAAATGTCAAAGGTGCGCCGATGATTCACCAACCCGGAGAGCAACTCCACTTAGTCTTATTCCCATGGACATTCATGAAATGGGGAATGGACATCGTCGACCCTCTCCCATCAGCCCAGGTAAATCTCAATTCATTTTGTTTATGACTGACTATTTCTCTAAGTGAGTTGAAGCACAGGCCTTCGAGGAAGTCAGAGAAAAATAAGTCATAGATTCATCTAGGACCATATTATATGTCGTTTCGGGATGCCTGCCGAGATCGTATGCGACAATTGGAAGCATTTCATTGGCAGCAAAGTGACAAAGTTTCTCGAAGACCACAAGATAAAAAGGATTCTATCAACGTCGTATCATCCTAGTGGGAACGGACATGCCAAATCGACAAACAAGACCATCTTTAAAAATCTAAAGAAAAGATTGACCGACGCTAAAGGAAAATGGAGAGAAATATTACCGAAGGTCCTTTGGGCGTACCGTACAACATCGAAATTCAGTACGGAGGCAACACCATTCTCTTTAGTCTATGGTGTCGAAGCTCTGATCCCGGTCGAAGTCGGGGAACCTAGCTACATGTTTCGGTATGCAACGAAAGAGTCAAATCACGAGGCTATGAATACAAGCCTCGAATTTCTTGATGAAAGAGGGGAAGCCGCCCTCATTCGAATGGCCGCACAGAAATAGCGGATCGAAAGGTATTACAACCGAAGAGAAAATCTTCGACACTTCAAAATTGGGACTTAGTTCTGAGAAAAGTCACCCTCAATACTAGAAACCCAAAACGAAGGAAAGCTTGAGCCAAACTGGGAGGGGCCGTATCAGGTCCTTGATATCGTCGAAAAAGGATCCTACAAACTTAGCACGATGGACGGCTAGCAATTACCAAACAATTGGAACATATCACTCGTCAAACGATATTACTACTAAGGTACGATCTTCTCCATTTTCATTCATATTTTATACTAATCAATTGCAGGTGTTCAATTTGAAGACATCAAGGGATTCTTCAACACAAATTCCTTAGGTCTGAAAGCACGTGTTGCACTTTTTTTCCCTTAGACCGATTTTTTTCCCAAATGGGTTTTCTCCGGCGAGGTTTTTAATGAGACAACCATTGTTCGTGCTAACTTAGAGAAATTCAATAGTATCCGAGGCTTCTTTAAAATCAACGTCGAATACTGAGGGACATCACCCTCTAATGTTAAAAGGAAAGTACTTCGTGTCAATAGGGTCTCGACAGGTAAATTTTGTAAGGGCCAAACGGTCGGACGAACCGTGCCCATGTAGATTACTCGAGCTCTAATGGAAAACATGTACACATGTATAATCTATTGAAAGAAGAATTTTTCCTTGCCAAATATTCATGCCTTAGAGAAATTTTTACTTTGCAATTTCGTACTTGTGATCTATTGTGGAAACTGGCTTAAGGTTCGATCGCAACTAAAGTTCAAACAACTAAACCCTCACTCGGGGACATCGACATGATCGAATTACTAAAACCTCGAGATCATAAGACCTTAAAAAGGCAACCCTCGATTTTATAGGCCACGGCCACCCCACTCGGAGACTGACACTTTGAATAAGTTCGAAGTACAATAGGGAAACAAGCCCAAGAAGAAAATCTCAAACTAAAGTGTACGGCCAAATTAACCCGGCTCGAAGATGTCCGAATTCTGTAATAAAACAGGCCTTCGAATATTTTCAAAAAACCGATTAAAAAGGCTGCCCTCGGTAAAATTACAAAAGGTTTCGATAACATCAACCCTTGAAAACCCAAAGGGGTACCGAATTGTTCGAACTCTCGAACAATTTCATTTCATGCTAAGGCATAATGAAACAAAGGGTTTCGATAACACCAACCCTAGAAAACCCTAATGGGTACAAATTTATCTCAAGCTAAAGCATAACAAATTTTTATATGATTAACGTTTTAAGCCGAAAAGGGAACAAACCCATTCTTTTTTTTAAGTCCATATCGGCTTAAGTCAAGAACCTAAGGGCCATTTTATTTTTGAGTTCGAGAAATCATCCTCGGTCCTAAGGTCCATTTTATTTTTGAGTTCAAGAAATCATCCTAAGGGTCACCCTACTTCGAGTTTGAGCAAGTACTCACTCGATTATAAAGACTACACTAGTCCGACTTCGGTCAAATTGATTAAGTTTCAAACTTATGAACAAAATCTTCATAAGGCATGAATGAAACAAAATTTTCACAAGACAAAAACTGAAATAAGCACAAATCTGAAAAGAAATAAATTTTTATATATATGAGGATATTTACAAGGACCGATCAAGGTCCTACACAAAAGATCAAAATGAAAAATCCTAAGGTTTCTAATTTTACTTGGGGGCAGCATATTCTCCATCGGGTTCCCCCCCCCCCCCCCCCCCC
>ML386568.1:185925-219812 GCA_005239525.1 Nicotiana knightiana | reverse complement strand
GCCCCCCCGCTCTCGGTGTCATCATCATCATCATCATCATCGGAGGCCTGTGCCTTAGCATCGTCTTCGTGCTCTTTGGCCTTTTTTATCACATCATTGAGATCAAAACCCCGAGCATGGATCTCCTCGAGGGTTTCCCTCCGAGATTGGCACTTGGCGAGTTCAGCAACCCAATATGATCGAGTTTGGGAAGCCTCGACAGTCTCTCTTGCTTGGGCTTGATCAGCTTCACCATCAGACTGGTAGACGGCCACGATTGCCTCCGCATCGGCCTTAGCCTTTTCAACTTCAGATTTGGTCTTTGCAAGTTCGGCGGCCAACCGAGCCTCGAGCTTTGCTATCTTCTTGGCATGTTCCAAGTTCTTTTCCTTCATGCCTTGAAGTTGACTTTCAATGGACGACAGCTGGGCTCGAGCAGCATCTTTCTCTGAGGCAAGGCGATCCATATTTTGCTTCAATCGCAAAGTCTCCGCCTTCATCATATGGACCTCTTCACCAAACTGCTCGATTCTCTCGACCTTCTGCTGAACCTGTGAGATTGAAGTGTTAACCATCGTCCTTGAACTAATTCCATGAGCTTGTAATATTTTCATTACTTGCCCAATCAGGTCGGTCTATTCTTTGTGAGTCGTGGCTAACTCGGCTCGAAGGTCCTTGATCTCTTCTTCTTTTTGCCCACTGAAAAGTTTGAGGGCATTCCTCTCCCCGTAAGCCTCTAAATGTAGGCCTCGTACCGACTCAGCTCAACTCGAGACCTAGAAAATGCTTCATGATGAAGCACCAAGGCCTACATAGATAAAAGTAAGAAGTTAGACAAAGAAGAAAAACACAAGTATTATATTCATAAGGGAAGTTAAGGCTTACACGATTCAAGTCTTGTTGTGCCTCGTTGAAAAGACATGGAGCCTCCACTTAGTCCATTAGGGCCTAGTCAACCAAACCCCGAAGATAACTGGCCACCCCCTCGGGGGCGACGAAAACTCGAGCATCCTCCAGTATGGAGATGACGATGGTTCATTTGGTCCCAGGACAAGCGCTGGGGACCGGGAACTGGTTGGTCAATCCGAAGCTCGAAGAGGTCCCACTTGGATCCTTCCTCTGTATCTCCAAGTTGCTCAGATCGGCGATATCTTCGATCCTGGTAAAATAACCAGGGAAGGGGTCTTCCCCTCCAGGGGCTCCTTCTACATCGAGCGTCCTCATAGCTTGGGCCTCCCGAATTACCTCCTCGAAAAATGTAGGGAGGATCGGCGAGTCTCCAATTTCTATTGCCCTAAGTGGTTCTCTTGAGGCATTCTTTTCATCTCGAGGAGCCTCGAGACTGACCTCCACGGTCAGTTCCGCTACCTTTTTGTCTTGGGATGAGGCACTCTTAGCTTTTTTCAACTCGGGGACTCCACCCGAGTTGTCTCCCGAGGCCCCGTTAGTTCGGAGTAGATTATTTTTGGCACCCACCGGCTCGGAGATCATCTAAGCCTCAGTATTTGACTTTGTTCGGGCCACCATCCCGAAGCAATCTTCCTCTTCCTCTTCCTCCTCTCTCAAAATTTTAATTGATTTAGCTAGCAGGAGAACAATGTCTTTCTTTGGCTTACGAGCCGGATTTTTCTTGGGCTTTGGATCCTTGGAGGTTGAGGTCCTTTTCCTCTTTTTATCTTTCGCCGATTTCGGGATCAAAGTCTCCTCCTCACAAGACGGGGGCCTCATAACAGCATCTTTTCCCAGGCATGTATACAAGAAAATTGAGTAAGTATGAGAAGAATATCTTAATCAAACCACTATACACGTGAAAGGGGGCTTACCATGAGTTTTGGCCTCCCATCGGCCCTTTAACAAGTCACGCCATGTGCGTTTAGCATAGATCAATGTTGAGACTAGGTCCCTGACCCAACTCTTGAGGTCGGGGATGGCACCGAGCATCCAAGCAGCGACTACCTCGAAAGAAGAAAAAAACATCAGTGAGAGAAAGCAAAGAAGCCAAGTAACAAATAAAAGGGGATCGTACTTACGTTTCATATTCCACTTCTCAGGAAAATGCATCATATCGGCCGGAATTAGGTCCGAGGTCTTCACCCTGACGAACCGACCCATACAACCTCACTCCTTGTCCTCGTTTATATTGGAGATGAAGACTTTGGTGGCTCGACATTGGAGCTTTATTAACCCACCTCGGTAAAGTCGGGGGCTAAATAACCTGATGAGGTGGTCGAGGTGAAGAGGAGCCCGTCAACTTTGCTCGAGAAGAATCGGAGCAATATAACGATCCTAAGAGTCACCTGGTACTTCCTACAAAAGTCCATGATAGCTGGGTCGAGGGGACCCAACGTGAAAGGGTAAGTGTAAACACTCAGGTACTCTTCCACGTGGGTAGTAACACCTTCATCGGGTACAATCTACTTATTCTGCCAATTGCGGTCCTCTTTCACTTTATCGAGGTAGGCCTTAGGTATCGAGCATGTGTACCTCGATACCGGCTTGTAACGACNCGACCATGCCCACGACTCATAGTACCTGAAATGGAGCTGCTCATGACTTGAAACCGCTGAACGACGCGCTAGAGCTCAAAACGACCGGTCGGGTCGTTACACTTATAATGTGGTTTTAAGGATACCTAATTTCACCTAATACCAATTGATAAATATGACGATAAGTAATTGAAATTAACAGTAAGATAAATCAAACCAGTGTTAAAATGAAATTAGCCCTCGAGCTAGAGTGCCCTCGAACTGATCGATATTAGAACAGTTAAGAATAAAGTAAGCTGTTGAACAAGAAAGTATAAGCTAAAGAGAGTATTGTATTGCTTTTCATGCGAGAAAAATGTGTCTTACAAATGATTATAACCCCCATTTATATAGTAAAGGAATTCAACTTATGGTATAATTCTAATTAGAGAAGGAAATTCCGTGATTAGCTAATAAACCGTTCTTGATTTGATCCGCTTCGAGATTTTTTCCATGATCTTCGACCAGTCACGGATATCTCACATTTATGTTATTATGCTATCTTCAATCTTTCTCGATGTATGTCTCTTTCGGTCTTGATCTCTACTGGCCTCGATCTCGACAGGTACCTCGAATCCCGAACTCGGTACCTTTTCATCGTGTCTCGGTCTCATCTACTACGAGATCGATCTTCGGTCTTTCACCCTGGTCTAGGTGAGTTAGTAAAATTGGGTGAGCCCGATTTTAATTGTATACAGATAGTCCCCTCCTTTTTTGGAGTGTAATGAAAAGAAACAAATTGATCCCTCGATCCTCAACCTATCATGATGTCATCTCCATGACGTAAGCGATAGAAATGATCGAAACGTCCCATCGGTGCAGTTTTCCAGGCATTTAATGCGTGTCACTTGGTGGTCGGCCATTAATGGTTTCGAACCGTCGCCGTGAAACCCATAAATATGCTTTTTTCTCATTGATTCAAACTTTACTTTCAATTTCTTCTAATCTCCAAAGCTATTTACATCTCTTAAGTTCTTCCTTTCTACAAAATCTTCAGGTTTCGTTGTTAATACCTTCTCAAACATCAAGTCCTATTATCTTCTTATTTCTTCAAACTCAAACCAAAAATGGCAAATACGTCAAAAACAATACCACAAAAAGAAGCTGATTCATCTTCTCAACCGGCCGGCGAAAAAGCGTCGGTGGAACCCCCCCCCAGGAATACATTCCTCAAGGCGGGGTTCCACCGACGCTTTTTCGCCGGCCGGTTGAGAAGATGAATCAGCTTCTTTTTGTGGTATTGTTTTTGACGTATTTGCCATTTTTGGTTTGAGTTTGAAGAAATAAGAAGATAATAGGACTTGATGTTTGAGAAGGTATTAACAACGAAACCTGAAGATTTTGTAGAAAGGAAGAACTTAAGAGATGTAAATAGCTTTGGAGATTAGAAGAAATTGAAAGTAAAGTTTGAATCAATGAGAAAAAAGCATATTTATGGGTTTCACGGCGACGGTTCGAAACCATTAATGGCCGACCACCAAGTGACACGCATTAAATGCCTGGAAAACTGCACCGATGGGACGTTTCGATCATTTCTATCGCTTACGTCATGGAGATGACATCATGATAGGTTGAGGATCGAGGGATCAATTTGTTTCTTTTCATTACACTCCAAAAAAGGAGGGGACTATCTGTATACAATTAAAATCGGGCTCACCCAATTTTACTAACTCACCTAGACCAGGGTGAAAGACCGAAGATCGATCTCGTAGTAGATGAGACCGAGACACGATGAAAAGGTACCGAGTTCGGGATTCGAGGTACCTGTCGAGATCGAGGCCAGTAGAGATCAAGACCGAAAGAGACATACATCGAGAAAGATTGAAGATAGCATAATAACATAAATGTGAGATATCCGTGACTGGTCGAAGATCATGGAAAAAATCTCGAAGCGGATCAAATCAAGAACGGTTTATTAGCTAATCACGGAATTTCCTTCTCTAATTAGAATTATACCATAAGTTGAATTCCTTTACTATATAAATGGGGGTTATAATCATTTGTAAGACACATTTTTCTCGCATGAAAAGCAATACAATACTCTCTTTAGCTTATACTTTCTTGTTCAACAGCTTACTTTATTCTTAACTGTTCTAATATCGATCAGTTCGAGGGCACTCTAGCTCGAGGGCTAATTTCATTTTAACACTGGTTTGATTTATCTTACTGTTAATTTCAATTACTTATCGTCATATTTATCAATTGGTATTAGGTGAAATTAGGTATCCTTAAAACCACATTATAAGTGTAACGACCCGACCGGTCGTTTTGAGCTCTAGCGCGTCGTTCAGCGGTTTCAAGTCATGAGCAGCTCCATTTCAGGTACTATGAGTCGTGGGCATGGTCGGAATTGAATTTCGGGAAGTTTAGAGTTGATTTGGAAAGAAAATTCTCATTTCAGAAGCCTTAAGTTGGAAGAATCAACTAAGATTAGAAATTTGAGTAAACGACCTCTGAATTAGGATTTGAAGGTTCCAGCAGATTTGTATGATGATTTCGGACTTGGGTGTATGTTCGGATCGGGTTTTGGATAACCCGGGAGCGTTTCGGCGTATATTATGGAAGTTAGCATTTTAGAAGAATTTCATAGATTTGGGCTTGAAGTGCATTTCAGTGTTGTTGATGTCCGTTTGGGATTCTGGGTCTAGGAATAGCTTCGTATGGTGATTCTGGAGTTGGGAGCGCGATCGGAAGTGAATTTGGATGTCCGTAGGTCATTTTGAAGTCATTTGGCTAAAGATAGAAATTTGAAGGTTTTTGAGAAATCCGACCGGAAGTGAAAGTTCTGATACCGAGGTCGGAATGCGATTCCAGAAGTTGGAGCAGGTCCATAATGTTGAATATGAATTGTGTGCAAAATTTGGGGTCAATCAGACGTGATTTGATAGGTTTCGGCATCGGATGTAGAAGTTGGCAATTTCTAAATTCATAAAGTTGGGAATTGGGTGCGATTCGCGGTTTTGATGTTGTTTGATGTGATTTGAGGCCTTGAGCAAGTACGCATTATGTTTTTGAGCAGGTTGGTATAATTGGACGAGGTCCCGGGGACCTCGGATGGATTCCGGGTGGTTAACGGATCAATATTTGAAGTTAAAGAAAGCTGAAGGTTGTTGTCATCTGGTGTAACCGCACCTGCGAGGATTTGGCCGCAGGTGCGGCTAAGGGCACCGCAGGTGCGAAATTGGGCTGGAGCTGAGGAGGACGCAGGTGCGGGAGATTTGGGCACACCTGCGGAAGCGCAGGTCCGATAAGGGGACCGCAGGTGCGGAAATTGGCCTGGGCAGAATGTTTTAAAACAAGAATTCTTGGTTCATTTTCTTCATTTCTTCTTTAGCTTAGGCGATCTTGGGAGGCTTCAAAGAGAGGATTCCTTCATGCAATGTAAAGGTAAGTAACTCCTTCATGCTACTAAGTTAAATACAAGACTATATGTATGGATTAGGCATGGAAATTGGTAGGAATTTGGGAAATTATTGAAGAAACCTAGAAAATAGAAATTGGATTTTTAGCCACGAGTTGAGCATGAATATTTGAGATAATTATATATTCGAGTTAGTAAGGCTACAGGTAGAATATATCTTCGAGAAATTTCGGATTCCGGGCACGTGGGCCTGAGGGCATTTTGGTCATTTCACTGAGCGGGGTTGGGAAAGTATATAATTTGAATTTGTTGTGAGTATTAGGATGAATTTTCATTGCTTTTATGTTATGTGGTAGTTTCGGAGCGTTGTGCAATGATTTAAGTCGTCGGAAGGGCTTGGAGACCGGTTATGGAATCTCGGAGCGAGGTAAGTCTCCTTTTTAACTTTGCGAGGGGAATTGTCCCCCTAGGTGAATTAATTAAGTATATGCTATTATTTTCGGGGACTACGTACGCACGAGGTGACGGGAGTCCGTGCGTAGCTACTATTATGTCATGTCCGGGTAGCCTAAGACCCACTAGCATGCTTTACCTATTGTACATGTGATCTTGTCTGTGATATTAGACTGCTAATATAATCGAAATTATAATTTAAAGACTAAGGAAGATTAGAGTTTATTTTCTAAATCATCTAAAAAGAGAATTTATTTCCTTCGCGGGAAATTGTATTTCCGAATAAGGTTGTGTTATTAAACGTTATAAAAACTTGGCTAGTGAATTTCAAAAAGGATTTTAAACACTATTTTATGGTCTTGTTAAAGGAGAGATCTGTCATTTTCTTGAGTATTTGTGTTCCCGACGTACTCGGGGTGGATTGTTGATGTCATGTCTGCATGTGACCGCTTCGCAATTTACATTCTGTGAGCGGAGCGTTATTTTCCCTACTCTCATGGGAGCGGGTTGTATGCCACGGCGGATTTAAAATGCACTTTTGGTACGGACCGTTCGATCCTCGGCAGTGCATAGACATGATTATTATATTGAGAGGTGCACTTATGTGATGGGTGGTTCGATCCTCGGCAGTGCACAGAGAGGATTATTATATTGAGAGATGCACTTTTTGTATGGGCCGTTCGATCCTCGGCAGTGCATAGACATGAGTATTTTATTGAGAGGTGCACTTTTGGTACGGGCCGTTCGATCCTCGGCAGTGCACAGAGTTGATTATTATGACGGCTCAGGCCGGTTGTCCTTATCCCATATGCGCATGCTAAATTGTTAAATGTTTTCATGGATTTTTAAAAGTGACTGGGAAAACAAAGAGGAAATTGTTATTTAAAAAAAATGGGGAAAAATGAGGAAATGGTAACTGTTTGGTTATTTCAAGTTTTTACTTGGATTTCAGTGCCTTATATCTATTGTTGCTTTGCTACCTTTACATGCCTACCGTGTTCATCTTATGCTGTTAATTAAGTTGTTGGCCCTTAGTGAGCGTCTAATTTGACCTCTCGTCACTACCTCTCTGAGGTTAGGCGGGCGACTTACTGAGTACACGTTATTTTTGTACTCATGCTACACTTGCTGTGCATTTTATTGCACAGGTACTTTCATAGCAATGTGGAGGATTCGGAGACTTAGGCAAGTTGCATCATTCAGAGGCGATCCGTAGCTGACAAAGTCCCCCTCGTACTGTATTTATTTGTATTTTAAATTTCCTTGTCCAATTTGTACTTCGGACAAGCTTTGTGATGATTGTATAAATTCTTAGAAATTTCTCATGTACTTGTGACACCGGGTTCTGGGATGCGTTGGGTTATATTGTATTCAAACCATTGTTTTAACTAACAGATTTTTTATTTGGTTAGTATGTAATAAAGTGAAAGGAAATGTTTTCAAAAATGTTAAAAAACCGGAAAGTTATTTCAATTAATTAATGATTTGGCTTGCCTGACATTGATGTCCGGCGGCATCACGACCTTATGGATTTTGGGTCGTGAGAACATGGTATCAGAGCTCTAGGTTCCCTTAGGTCTCACGAGTCATGATCAATTCTAATAGAGTCTTGCGGATCGGTACGGAGACGTCTGTACTTATCTTCGAGAGACTACATGGCTGTTAGGAGTACTTCCCTTCTTGATTCCTCGTCGTGCGAGTTGATTCCTTTGAGGCTTATGCGTATGTTCATTCCTACTCAATCTTACGCGTCGAGAAGCGCTTGCTATGAATTAGGAATTTGAGGAGTTGAAATAGTGCTACGGATGTAATTTGAGATGTTTCCATGTATAATTGGGTGGGGCTGTTGTTATGGCCCTGCGAGACAATAATATGTTGTTTCAGCTCAATAGCTGTTTTTCTGGGAGCATTAAGGCTATCCTCAGGTAGTGATGATGCTTGCGATTGGTTATCGGGTGATGTCAATATGATGATAAAATGCTTGCCCGTATGTTGGGGGTGATGAATGGTTTGAAGGGGGGGTCTTCTTAGAGTGTGATTTTGAGATTTCGGTATTTTAGTTCCGGCAGAGGAAAGGCATTTGAGTTATGAATGGTCCAGTTGGGGTTAATAAAGTATTAAGGATGGGTGTCTTCAAGTGGGGTGGGATATGCACCTGTGACGTGGATTCATCGTCATTTATCGGATGAAATGTGTTAAGTTTGTCGGTGCTATGGTTTCTTCGGTTGCGTGGGGTCAGAGTAAAGAAGAAGTATTGAAGAATGCGGTTGGCAGAGATTGATCCTGAAGTGAGGCTAGGCGGTGGTTCCATTTCTAGGAGGCCAAGTGTGAGAAGCGGGAGTCGAGCAGCTGCAAAGTGGGGGAGCGACAACGTATCTTTGAATTTGAAGATATTGTCGCGCATTTAATGGATGTCCATGAGGAGCGGACGGACTAGCAAAGTTGGTAAATGAAGCCGGGCGTAATATGGGGTATTCAAGTCGTAGAGAGCGTGCATTTCAGTGTCGTTGAAAGGTGTCCACGGGTGATTTCCATAGGTGGGTTATCTTCTGTGAACAGGTTAGCGATGGCGGGGTTGGCAGGTCTCGATGAAGGGTTCTAGTGGCTATTCGGAAGGAGGCGGAATGTGTGAATGATGCTAGAGAATTTGAGTATTTAGGGAGTGCTAGCAAGAGGATTTGGAAGAATTGGACGGATTGGTTGAGCTAGATCGCGTTATCAAAGGAGAAAGGATCTCGGCAGGGTGAGTAGCTTCGGGATAAGTAAAGGAGTCCTACCATCTACAGTTGGGTTGTAGGGTTGTCTTCTCATAGGTTCGCGGATTTTCGGCGTGTTGGCAAGTTATTTCAGCTAAGGGAAAGGAGTAAAATGGCGATTTTGCGTGGAATTGGAGAAATGTGTGAAAGAGTTGGCCCTGTCGGACCAGGGTTAGGCTTTGGAAGATTCATAATTTTGCTTAAGGCATAGGTGAGTTGTCAGGGATAGTGACGCATTCACGTGCTTCAACGGAAAGGGTGTTCATGTGCTAGAAGAGCCTTGGAGTTGATTGTATTCGGGACCAGTCGGAGTGGGTGATTCTCAATAGCGGTCCTAGTGAGTTCAAAATTTAAGAATGCGGCATTTAAGGGTTTCAGACAGCAGTATGATCGAGAATCGAGCTTTTGCAGAGTAATTTCTAAGAAAAAGGAAGATGGTTGGAATACTCTATGATATGTTTCAGCATGCAAGATAGTATTGGAGGAGTGAGAGAAATGAACTCCAGATTGTAAAAAGATTATCAGGAGCGTATAAGACGGGTTTCGGAATTTAGGCAACATAGTCTCGTGAATCAAGGTCACTCGGGATGAGTGAGGGTTGAGTTTACTATGAGTTGAAGGAAGTTGCTATTATTCCTGAGGCAATTGAAGATGATTAAAAGAAGATAGATTGATTAGACATGGCTGAAATGGCACGTCTGCGGCAGTGATCAGTTCATTTGATGTGATTAAGTTATGCGTGTGGTTTGTGCCGGTGTGTGGCGGGGCTTGTTGGCCGTTGTAATGGATTCCATGTGGGAGCATTTGAGTGTTATGGCCTATCAGGTATAGGCAGATCCCGGAAGGGTTATAGTGGTATAGACTACTACTTAAGGATTTGCATGATGGGTGATTGTGGGGAATTCACTCGTGTGTTGAGATGGTACTCCTGAATTGAGTTAAGTAAAAGGTTTCCATATGATGAAGTGTTCGCCCTATTGATGGTTCAGCAGTTATGACGGAATTCTTGCGCTACCTCATATTGGCAGGTTAGGTGTGGTAAGCAGTATGTAACTGGGAGTAAGAATCGAGATTGCGGTTCGGTGATGATAAGGATGTCATGAGCTCGGAAGAGAAAGGAAAAGTGATTTGAAAGTTCAGTGTAAGCTGGTGTTATCTTCAGTGTCACCTGATATTGATATTCGGTGGATAAGGCTTCGTACCCTGGTTATGAGTTCTTGATTTATTGTAGTATGGCCAGTGGTGGATGTGCAGACTTGCCACCTTGTGTGGAAGGTCGTGGAAGCGTGACCGCGAAAAGATTGTATAAAGTGTGACATGTAGTCACTCGATGGATTGAAGCTTTGGACTGAGTATAAAGAAGTGCAATATTGTTTATTAGAGAATCTATGCCTGGAGGGCGTTCGGATCGGTTGATTATGGATTATAGGGTGTTTGTCCCGGTGATGATGATTGTTCTCGTGTATTATGAGAGAAAGTGGGTTAATATGGACCCTGGGTAAAAGCTATTAGCTTAGTTTGGTGCGAGCAAGGTGGCTCGATGTTTGTGGATGGATTTAAATATGATTATGGGCTCCGTATGAGCCAGGCATGTTCATTTCAGTAAAGCGCTTTTCATGGAGAGGTATTAGAACAGCGGATGTTGTTTCGTCTTCATCAAATTCATGTATTATTGTGATTGTGTCGTGCAAGTTGTGAAACGGCTTGATAATTTCCTATATGTTGAGGTCCCGCGTAGTGGCGATGTTATGTGAGCAGGATAGATCTTGAGATCCAGAGTGTGTATATATATCGCACCTCAGTTGTGTTTGAGTTTTGTTGCATACGACTTTATTAGTCTCCCCAAGATGGTATTATGCACTTAGCATGCTTATGATCGATATTTAGTAATTTGTGATAGTGAGCAAATCAGCTCCGTATTTATATCTTCTTATGTAAATTCTATGTGTGGATCGGGTGGCATGCCGCCACGGGTATGTTATTTGGATCGGGTTGCACGCCGCAACAGTGTGATGATGAGAAGGGTTAATATATATTTATTTTTCCTATGTTTTACTTCTTAATTTCTGAGAAAAGTTCATATTAGTTGTGTGAGTTGAACAGTCCCTTCCTGAGTCATCTCTTATTTATCATGTTCGAGTTATGGCCTATTGGCAATGTGGTATCATGTGAGGTTGTTGGTCATGTTGGGGTGATTTTTTGTCTGAGCAGTTCATACTGGGTGAGACGGGATTATCGGATCAGGGATCAGTGCGATAAGGTTATGTGAAGTGTATATTAAAGAACAAGTGCCATTATTCAGGTTCATAATGAAGTGATGATTCTAGTCAAGATGAGGTATTCAATGATTTGTTAACTTTGCATTTGGGTATAAATTTTCGCACATTTCCTCCGTTGTGGTGGTATCATCAGCATTATAGCAGGATGTATGTATATATATCATGAGATGCATTGGGAGCATCAGATTCGTGGAATTTTGGATGTTAAGGTCCAGGGAGCGTCATTGTGGTTAGAGGATGAATTTTGCGGTGCATGGTGCTAATTCAGCAAAGGTATGTAGTCATGTCTGGTATATCGTGTGGTGGTTGATACGGTGTTTATATGTTAGAACTAGACATGGCATAGAAATTTCAGATATTGGAACTAGGTTCTGAGATTATTATATGGACAAAAGAAGAAATCTTCAGATTTTATTAAGCTAATGTACTCAACTGGGTTGTGGTAGCACGGGCAGGTGCTCGGGGTGTTAAACAGTGATTTCAGATAACTTCAGAGCAGTTCTTTGCACGTTCGAGGACGAACATCATTTAAGTGGGGGGAGAATGTAATGACCCGACCGGTCGTTTTGAGCTCTAGCGCGTCGTTCAGCGGTTTGAAGTCGTGAGCATCTCTATTTCAGGTATTATGACCCGTGGGCGTGGGCGGAATTGAATTTCGGGAAGTTTAGAGTTGATTTGGAAAGAAAATTCTCATTTCATAAGCCTTAAGTTGGAAGAATTAACTAAGATTGGAAATTTGAGTAAACGACCTCCGAATCAGGATTTGAAGGTTCCAGCAGGTTCGTATGATGATTTCGGACTTGGGTGTATGTCCGGATCGGGTTTTGGATAACCCGGGAGCGTTTCGGCGTATATTATGGAAGTTAGCATTTTAGAAGAATTTCATAGATTTGGGCTTGAAGTGCATTTCAGTGTTGTTGATGTCTGTTTGGGATTCCGAGTCTAGGAATAGCTTCGTATGGTGATTCTGGAGTTGGGAGCGCGATCGGAAGTGAATTTGGATGTCCGTAGGTCATTTTGAAGTCATTTGGCTAAAGATAGAAATTTGAAGGTTTTTGAGAAATCCGACCGGAAGTGGAAGTTCTGATACCAAGGTCGGAACGCGATTCCGGAAGTTGGAGCTGGTCCGTAATGTCGAATATGACTTGTGTGCAAAATTTGGGGTCAATCAAACGTGATTTGATAGGTTTCGGCATCGGATGTAGAAGTTGGCAATTTCTAAATTTATAAAGTTGGGAATTGGGTGCGATTTGCGGTTTCGATGTTGTTTGATGTGATTTGAGGCCTCGAGCAAGTCCGCATTATGTTTTGGAGCAGGTTGATATAATTAGGCGGGGTCCCGGGGGCCCCGGGTGGTTAACGGATCAATATTTGAAGTTGAAGAAAGCTGAAGGTTGTTGTCATCTGGTGTGACCGCACCTGCGAGGATTTGGCCGCATGTGAGATATTGGGCTGGAGCCAAGGAGGCCGCAGGTGCGGGAGATTTGGGCGCACCTGCGGAAGCGCAGGTGCGATAAGAGGACCGCAGGTGCGGAAATCGGCCTGGGCAGAATGTTTTAAAACAAGGATTCTTGGTTCATTTTCTTCTTTTCTTCTTTGGCTTAGGCGATCTTGGGAGGCTTCAAAGAGAGGATTCCTTCATGCAATGTCAAGGTAAGTAACTCCTTCATGCTACTAAGTTAAATACAAGATTATATGCATGGATTAGGCATGGAAATTAGTAGGAATTTGGGGAAATATTGAAGAAACCTAGAAAATAGAAATTGGATTTTTAGCCACGAGTTGAGCATGAATATTTGAGTAAATTGTATATTCGAGTTACTAAGGCTACGGGTAGAATATATCTTCGAGAAATTTTGGATTCCGGGCACGTGGGCCCGAGGACATTTTGGTCATTTCACTGAGCGGGGTTGGGAAAGTATATATTTAAATTTGTTGTGAGTATTAGGATGAATTTTCATTGCTTTTCCGTTATGTGGTAGTTTCGGAGCGTTGTGCAACGATTTAATTCGTCGGAAGGGCTTGGAGACATGTTATGGAATCTCGGAGCGAGGTAAGTCTCCTTTTTAACTTTGTGAGGGGAATTGTCCCCCTAGGTGAATTAATTAAGTATATGCTATTATTTTCGGGGGCTACGTACGCACGAGGTGACGGGAGTCAGTGCGTAGCTACTATTATGTCATGTCTGGGTAGCCTAGAACCTACTAGCATGTTTTACCTGTTGTACCTGTGATCTTGTCTGTGATATTAGACTGTTAATATAATCGAAATTGTAATTTAATGACTAAGGAAGATTAGTGTTTATTTTCTAAATCATCTAAAAAGAGAATTTATTTCCTTCGCGGGAAATTATATTTCCGAATAAGGTTGTGTTATTAAACGTTATAAAAACTTGGCGAGTGAATTTCAAAAAGAATTTTAAACACTATTTTATGGCTTTTTAAAAGGAGAGAGCTGTCATTTACTTGAGTATTTGTGTTCCCGACGTACTCGGGGTGGATTGTTGATTGTGCATGTATGCATGTGACCGCTTCGCAATTTACATTCCGCGAGCGGAGTGTTATTTCCCCTACTCTCATGGGAGCGGGCCGTACGCCACGGCGGATTTAAAATGCACTTTTGGTACGGGTTGTTCGATCCTCGGCAGTGCATAGACATGATTATTATATTGAGAGGTGCACTTATGGGACGGGCCGTTCGATCCTCGGCAGTGCACAGAGAGAATTATTATATTCAGAGATGTACTTTTGGTAGGGGTCGTGTGATCCTCGGTAGTGCATAGACATGAGTATTTTATTGAGAGGTGCACTTTTGGTACGGGCCGTTCGATCCTCGGCAGTGCACAGAGTTGATTATTATGACTGCTCAGGACGGTTGTCCTTATCCCGTATGCGCATGCTAAATTGTTAAATATTTTCATGGATTTTAAAATTGACAAGATATTTGGGGGAAAACAAAGAGGAAATTGTTATTTAAAAAAAAATTGGGGAAAAATGAGGAAGTGGTAACTGTTTGGTTATTTCCAGTTTTTACTTGGATTTCAGTGCCTTATATGTATTGCTGCTTTGCTACCTTTACATGCCTACCGTGTTCATCTTATGTTGTTAATTAAGTTGATGGCCCTTAGTGACTGTCTAATTTGACCTCTCGTCACTACCTCTCTGAGGTTAGGCGGGCGACTTACTGAGTACACGTTGTTTTTGTACTCATGCTACACTTGGTGTGCATTTTATTGCACAGGTACTTTCATAGCAATGTGGAGGATTCGAAGACTTAGGCGAGCTGCATCATTCGGAGGCGATCCGCAGCTGACAGAGTCTCCCTCGTACTGTATTTATTTGTATTTTAAATTTCCTTGTCCAATTTGTACTTCGGACAGGCTTTGTGATAATTTTATAAATTCTTAGAAATTGCTCATGTACTTGTGACACCGGGTTCTGGGATGTGTTGGGTTATATTTGTTAAAGTGTGATATTGAAACGATTGTTTTAACTAACAGATTTTTTATTTGGTTAATATGTAATAAAACAAAAGGAAATATTTTCATAAATGTTAAAAATCGGAAAGTTATTTCTATTAATTAATGATTTGGCTTGCCTGACATTGATGTCCGGTGCCATCACGACCTTATGGATTTTGGGTCGTGACGATATGGTATCAGAGCTCTAAGTTCCCTTAGGTCTCACGAGTCATGAGCAAGTCTAGTAGAGTCTTGCGGATCGGTACGGAGACGTCTGTACTTATCTTTGAGAGACTACATGGCTGTTAGGAGTACTTCCCTTCTTGATTCCTCGTCGTGCGTGTTGATTCCTTTGAGGCTTATGCCTATGTTCATTCCTACTCAATCTTACGCATCGAGAAGCGCTTGCTATGAATTAGGAATTTGAGGAGTTGAAATAGTGCTACGGATGTAATTCGAGATGTTTCCATGTATAATTGGGTGGGGCTGTTTTTATGGCCCTGCGAGAGAATAATATGTTGTTTCAGCTCAGTAGCTGTGTTTCTGGGAGCGTTAAGGCTATCCTCAGGTAGTGATGATGCTTGCAATTGGTTATCGGGTGATGTCCATATGATGATAAAATGCTTGCCCGTATGTTGGGGGTGATGAATGGTTTGAAGGGGGGTCTTCTTAAAGTGTGATTTCGAGATTTTGGTATTTTAGTTCCGGCAGAGGAAAGGTATTTGGGTTATGAATGGTCCAGTTGGGGTTAATAAAGTAGTAAGGATGGGTGTCTTCAAGTGGGGTGGGATATGCACCTGTGACGTGGAGTCATCGTCATTGATCGGATGAAATATGTTAAGTTTGTCGGCGCTATGGTTTCTTCGGTTGCGTGGGGTCAGAGTATTGAGAAGAAGTATTGAAGAATGCGGTTGGCAGAGATTGATCCTGAAGTGAGGCTAGGCGGTGGTTCCATTTCTAGGAGGCCAGGTGTGAGAAGCGGGAGTCGAGCAGCTGCAAAGTGGGGGAGAGACAACGTATCTTTGAATTTGAAGATATTGTCGCGCATTTAATGGATGTCCATGAGGAGCGGACGGACTAGCAAATTGGTAAATGAAGCCGGGCGTAAGATGGGATATTGAAGTCGCAGAGAGCGTGCATTTCAGCGTCATGGGAAGGTGTCCGCGGGTGATTTCAATGGCGTCTGGATGGATCCCGGGCCACTTTAATTAGGTTGTTCGGTCAAATATATGGGCCAATACGGCCCATTTGTTATGTTTAGTTGTACATTCTTTATTATTCTACGCGGTGTGCCAATTGAAAACATCAGTTTGCACCATATACAATTAAAAAAAAATTTACTCTGTATACCTGTTTTATAAATTTATTTTACCGTGTAAACCTACTATATTCTAAAATATAATATTGTGTATTCCAAATTACAATATTGTGATATATTTTATTTGGATATTATATTCCAAATTAGAATATTGTAGCAAGTTTTAGTTTGAATATTGCATTCCAAATTAAAAAATTAGCATATGATTAGTTTGGATACTGTATTCCAAACTAGAATATTATAGTATATTTGATTTGAATATTATATTCTAACTTATAATATTGCAGTGTGTTTTGTTAGAATATTTTATTCCAAGTTAGAATATTGTGATGTGTTTGATTTGAATATCGTATTACAAATTAGAATATTATGATATATTCTGTTTGAAAATTGTATTCCAAATGAAAATATTGTAGATGCTTAATTTGAATAATGCATTCGAAATTAGAATATTATATATATTTTATTTAAATATTATATTCTTCATTAGAATAATATGGTATGTTTGGTTTGGGTATTGTATTATTTATTAGAATATTAATTATGGTAAGCTAGGTTCCCGAAAATTTTCAAATTAGAATATTGTGGTATATTTAGTTTGAATATTATAATTCAAATTAGAATATTGTGGTATGTTTAGTTTGGATATTGTACTCTTCATTAGAGTATTGTGGTAAGCTAGGTTTGATTTTTTCATATTAGAATATTGTGGTATGTTTATTTTGAATATTGTATTCCAAATTAAAATACTATGATCTGCTTAATTAAAACATTGTATGCCAAATTAAAATATTGTGATAAGGTAAGTTTCGATTGTATTCCAATGTAGAATATTGTGATATATTTTAGAATATATGGAGGTATACTGTGTAGTATTTTTGAAATATTTCACGTAATTTCAAAACTTAGGTATATCATGAAAGTGAATTTTACAAATGGGTATATCATGTAACTTTCCCTACATCTTCTCCTTAACATATAGCCCATTGCACGATAAAATCCAAAACATAGTGGACCTACAACAAAATGGCCTTTCTTCTAATCGAAAATCCGTAAAAATAACACGGGCTAGTCAGTTTTTGGATCGGTCATTCAAAAATAGTCAGCATTTTCAAAGTTATTGAAAATAGCCATCATTTTGCTGCAAACATAGAAAGTTCCAACATAATATACTGGAGATCAGTGCACCTGTGTATGAACTTCCAGCATATTATGCTGGAACTCCAACACACGGAAAGTTCCAACATAATATACTGGAGATCAGTGCACCTGTGTATGAACTTCCAGCATATTATGCTGGAACTCCAACACACGGAAAGTTCCAACATAATATACTGAAAAGTGGAGCACCTGTGTATAAACTTTCATCATATTATGCTGGACCGGTATATAATATTGGAACTCCACAGTATATTATGTTGAAAGTATTTTTTAGATTTTGAACAGTATTTTCATGCAGATTTATATTTATATAATAAATGACTAAATTTCGATTATTTTTTAAACTATGACTATTTTTTAATTACAGTTTATAAATTTGGCTATTTTTTAATTTCTCTCCCAAAAATCCATAAACCTCTTTCGAAACTTTTTTGGCCCAAACGATGCAACATCATTACCTAGACCTAGAGAGGTTAATAAATTTCTTGCTTCCACCATCCGCAAAGTCATTGATACCACGTCGTTTTCAATAAAAAAATCCTCAAAAAGAGCAGAAAGTGAAAGCAAAAGCCAAAATATACGTAGCCACGTAATCGATCTTATCCATTTCATAACTATTTTCGTTCTTTACATACTTCAGTTCAACACCCCCCCAAATTCAACAAACGCATTTCGTTTTCTGTTTCTCCTTTCCAAATCATAGCAATCAACAATGGCAACCCCATTTTCTGCTCCAATCCTCTCGTCTACTTCACCTGCTTTATCTTCTAATCGGGTCAATCCCGACTTGACCCACCAAAAACCAACAGCCGGGTCGTCTTCCTCCACCGCCAGCTGGTGGACCCCACTCTTCGGTTGGTCCTCTGAACCTGATTACATAGGTAATACCGGTTCTAATATTAGCAGCAGCGCGATCAAAACCGGGCCGTTCAAGGAGGTTTTGGCCCAAAAAGCAGATCCGGAAACGGGCCGGTGCAGATCCAAGTTCCGGCCTGGATGTTTTACGGAGGATAAAGCGAAAGAGCTGAGGAAAATGACGACGCAGAGCTCTAATTTCCATGACGTTATGTACCATTCCGCTATTGCATCTCGTCTTGCGTCCGATGTTTCCGGTCGGTGACAAGTTCGCCGGAGATGGAGGTTCACCGGCGAGTTAGGTGATCGGATTAGCTGATCGTTGATCTACTTTCAGATCCAATCTGTCGACTTGAAAATTGTCTCTTTTTTTATTTTCTCTTTTTTTCTGAAATAAAGATTTGACGATAATTTCAAGGACTGTGCGTGTATTATTTGTTTTTGTGCTACTGCTGCCAAAATGTATGATTTTAATTCATATCTTATTATGTTCATGAAACGTAGATTATGATTCCCAGAGAAATTCCTTATAGATCTGTGTAGATTATGATGTTTGAGCTGAGCAATCAAACGACTTTTATATTCTAAAGGAATATATAAAATAAATGTTTAATTGGTATAATTAGTGTTGGTAATAATACTTTATATTGCATAAAATTTGTAAAATTGTCATGTAAAATACTCAAAGTAATTGCATAATCTCCAATATAAGTTTTTGCTCAAATTTTTACAATTAAGCGCACTTACCCCAAACCCTAAACGAGGACAAATTTATCTTATTTCACTTAGTTCAACGGTAAAGTTTGAGCTACCTAACAAACTGCGATAGAATTTTTTTCAGTTCGTTGACTAACGCCAGGGGCATTTTCTTGACCAAAATAAGAGAGAAAGAATTAGAAGAAAATACACGTTACTTCACTTCGTATCAAAAAAAGACTTATGTTTTTAAGATTTATCCGACCTAATTTATATTGTACATATTTTAAAAATACTAGCAAATTCAAAACTCTTTTTTCTTCTCATATTTTCTATATATGCTTTAAAGGGCCGTGTATTTTCTGCTTCCCCCTCTCCTTGTGTCATCTGGTTTTAATTTAAGAAAATTGAAGAGTAGAAGTCTACCATTGAAGGTCATTCACAACTTTGCTTTCTAAAATTCTATATTTTGAGTTTGTTAGTTGTTTGGATTGAGTGTTGTTCCAATTGATTGAAAATATCAAAAGGAGTTCAAAATTTAAATTTGAAGTGATTTGGAGTATATTTAAGCAAGATTTGAGTTAAATTTCAGAAAAGATGCAGGGAAGAAGACAAAGTCAGTTTTTTGTATAGTTATGGATTATTTTGTATAATAGTATATATGAGTGTATAGACACATCTTATATACTATTATACACTTTTATACAAGCATTTATAGACGAACTTCTTCCACGATTTTCAGTTGCAATTCTTGTTCAAAACCACTCCAAATCTCCATTAAATGACTTCAAATTTTATATACAACCTCCTTATACTATTTTTAACAAGTCTAAATAACACCTACTCCAAATTTCTCACAAAATAAAATTCGAAATTTAAACCCACATATTTAAGCTTGTTAAAAATCTAATTTTCACTATCCAAATGAATTTTGTTTGTTGAACTAATATTTGAGTCACAGTTACTGATTCGAAAATTAACCTAAAAGCTTGAGCAATTTTTAAAAAAAATTAAATAGTAATTACCTATCGGTATTGGATGTTAAATATTAGCCTATTACTTTGAGCTAGTTGGTTATAAATTGAAATGTGTGTTATAAAATTGAAAAGCATGGAGCACAATTTTTCTTATGTGAAATTTTCCCAAATAAGACGTACAAAATAATTCTATTTAAAATAGTTTAGGATTTTTTTTTTTTTTATATCTTTGTACTCTCTGAGAAATAATTTATTATTGTAATGTTTGAGCAAAACTCAGACTTCAATCACTGAAACTGCTTTTCGATCTAAATTGTAGATGTTACTTTTCTAGAGAGAACTTAACCCAATCTTAAATCAGTGTAAATATAAGAGCGAGACTTAAAACATATCTATTTAAATAAATCAGAGAACTGAAAATTCGTTTAAAAGATATAAACTCATTCATTTTATTAAATATGAAATGTAGGACTAGTTGGCTTATAGGACAAACTGTATTTTTGTTTGGACTTGTCCACTTGAACTTGAAGAATTGGTTGCCATTTTTTTTATTTTTTTTGACATAGACTTGTCAACTACTATTAGGTATTTGGTTGCCAACTTGACATGGGCTTTAGTACGATGACAATTGACATATAGCACGAGGGAAAGCATGACGAATTGAAGGGTGAAATTCAAAAATAGGAAGATTTACGAGTGGTAATTGAAATATAGTCACAGTTATAAAAGATCAAAATTTAATTATTTTTTATGTAAAAATAAATTTGAACAAAAATACTATTTAAAATCTGAATTTTTCTTTAGAATGATATATTGAATTTCCAGTATAATATACCGGTTCAACATAATATGCTTGAAGTTTATACACATGTGCTCTAATCTCCAGTATATTATGCTCGAACTCTTCGTGTGTTGGAGTTCCAGCATAATATACTGGAAGTTCATTTACAAGTGTACCAATCTGCAGTATATTATGCTAGAATTTTTCGTGTTGCAGCAAAATAGTGGCTATTTTTGAAGACTTTGCAAACGCTGACGATTTTTCAATTACCAATCCGAAAATTTCTAGCTCGGGCTATTTTCACCGAATTGAATGTTAAATTGTTACATCTTGTTAGCATTGTTTGGGCTTTGTTGAGCCTAAAAAATAGTAAAATTTGCATGGAGCGCCCTATTTAATCGCCCTCATTTAACCTATACTCACTTTTTAAAAAAGTTTTAACTTGTACCCACTTTTTAAACAACTTCGGGCCTATTTCTCCTCCTCCTTCTCCTCCTTTGTTTTCTTCTTCTCAAGATTTTTCACTCAACTGCCGCTCACCTCCAAGCTTTCAATAGAAGAGGCATTTTGTGAACAGAGCAAGAAACAGACAGATTCTTTCATTGTTTTCTGCTCTAGTTGCATGTTAAACTGTTGATGCATCATTTTTGCACTTCGTCTCCTTTGTTTCTAGTTAGGTGCATGTATTTTTTTGCCTAGGCAATGAATTAACACAAGATACTCGTAAATTTATATCACAATACATATGTTTTTATTTTTAATTACAAAATAATCGAGCTGAAGTTCAGCAAATATAAACAAAAACTCCAGCTCCTAGAATGCTAAAGTTTAGCAAATACAAAATAAATTTTAGCTCCTAAAATGCTGAAAATCAGCAAATACAAAACAAACTTCAACTCCTAGAATGCTGAAGTTTAGCAAATACTAAACAAACATTCAACTCCTAGAATGTTGAAGTTCAGCAATTATAAAACAAACTTCAGCTCCTAGAATGCTGAAGTTCAGCAAATACAAAACAAACTTCAGCTCCTAGAATGTTGAAGTTCAGTAAATACTAAACAAACTTTCAGCTCCTAGAATGTTGAAGTTCAACAATTACAAAACAAAAATTTCAGCCAAAACATGTTGTAGTTTTATTGAATTGGAGTTTCCCATTATAAACTGAAGTTTGCGTGATTGCCTATGCTACTTCAGGCCTGTATGTCTGAAGTTACCCGAAAAGTGAGTACGCTTGTAATTTTTTTTTGCAAAGCAGATATAAGTTAAAGGCTGACCCAAAAATTGAGTATAGATGCAGATCCCCCTAAAAAATGAGTAGGTGTTTGGGCCACTTTTCTAGACTTTCTTGCATAACTCTCGAAAAAACCCGAGCAAATTTTATTAGAATGTTACTCAAATAGCTGGCCAGATTCAATTGCGTTAGCTATTATATTTACAACGGCTATAGAGTATCATTTTTCCTTATATAAATCTTGAAAAGGCAATATCATGCCCACAAACTCAAAGGAAGGAAAAACAGAAGAAGGGAAAATAGAGAACATTGCAAATTTATCTTTTTTTAATTAGTTTATATAGACTATACATTAATTATGCACAACTATACATATATTTTACATACGATTATTTTTAGTTTAAGAGATTAGATGCGCGGCTATTTTGGCTAATTCCTTAATTTTTAGCTATAGCATTGGACATCACTTGTAACGTGAATTCATAAGATAGTCACACTTAAAATCTTACTCCTTCTCTCTCAAATTACATGTCGTGATTTCTGAAAATAATTCTCTTAAATTATTTGTTATTCTTGGAGTTTAAGACAAAATAACTTTTTTTCATTTTATCCTTAATAGTAAGTTTTTTTGAAGACGGAGGTAACACATAGTGAAATACTTTTTCAAGTGAAAATAGAATTTGAAAATTAGAGTTGTGTTTGGTCATAAGTATAATTTTGGGTTGTTTTTGAAGTTTTGTGAGTGATCTAAGTGAAAATTTTGAAAAACAGTTTTTGGAGTGTTCCAAATTTTCGAAAAATTTTAAAATTTATTTTCAAGTGAAAATTAGTAATTTTATGGCCAAACACTGATTTCGGATAAAAGTAAAAAAAAAATATTCGAAAAAATGTAAAAAAAAATCTCATGTCCGAACTGGCTCATATATCTCTAAGAGAGTGTCTGAAAGTTGAAGTAGTTATTTACTTATCCTCTAAAGTTTACTGGTGGGTAATTGTCCATATTTCTTTAGATAGAGCGACGGAAGAGATCTACTTTCCCTATATCAATGCAACATTGCAACCTATATGCAGCAATTTAACCATAAGATTTTTCTTGTCTGTTTTGTTTAGCACTAAGAAAATATTAACTTCCCAAAGTGCATATTCAATTAAAACTCATATATTTCATGTTGTCCACAATAAGTGATTATTTTATTTTTTTATTTTGGATCAAAATAAGTATTCATTTAAATAATCAAGAAAGAATTAATTTTTTTTTATTCAAAATTTGCCCTTATTTACATATTTCAATGTGTCAAGGTAACAATTAATTATAGTTAATTTATTAAATATAATTTTTTTTCTCTAGAAATTCGTATTTTCTTAATTAGTGTGCCAATGACAAAATAATCACTTATTGTGGACCGGAATAAGTACACAGTCGAATTTCAAATTACTTGACTCTTTTACTTGGATAGTGCTTCTAATTTTGAGGTGTCTTAATGAGATTCTCATTGTATTAATGGTTAATTAAGTTATCATATTGGGAATACTCAACTTCATGAATTACCTATTGGGATTTATGCATTGAGTTTAAGATGAGTAAGACAGCCTACATGACTTAGCCTCGATCTTTACGTGCCCCGAACTGAGTAGCAGAAACTATGAAATTACTGAAATTTGAACTTATATATATATTTTATTAACCAGATCACACCCTCTTAGATGTCTGAGCTTAATTATAGGACTTGACTGTTTAAATTTAGACAAGTTGAAAGATAAGTTTAAATGAAAAATATGATTGCTTATCCTTAAAATCGGATAACAATTAAATTTAAAAGTGGTTTTAAGGATACGTGATTTCACTTGGCACTAATTGAGAAATATGAGAACTAATGTTAGAAATTGACCGTGAAATAAAGCAAACTAATATGAAGTGTAGTTTGGCCCTTGAGCTGATCGCCCTCGAACCAAATAAATGTTTAATTGAAAAGGATAAACTGAACAACAGAATAGAAGAGCTTAAGAGGGAAAATGTATTGTATTGCTTTGTTATGCGTGAATGTGCTCCTTACAAATTATTAGAATCCTCCTTTATATAAGAGATGAATTCTACTTATGGTACAATTCTAAGGAAATCTCGTGATTGGCTAAATAACCGTTTTTGATATGATTCGTGCCGAAATTTCTGTCACGATCCTTGCTCGGTCACGGATATCTCGACTTTCCGTTAGTAGGCTTTCTTCGATCTCGCTCGATGTTTATGCCGTTTAGTCTCGATCCTGGCTGGTCTCGATCTCAATTGGTCCTTCGAATCCCGAGCTTGGTACTGCATCTTTATGTCTCGATCTGATATAACACGGGACCGAATCTCGATCTGTCATCTTGGCCTCGATTAACCATATAAAATTAAGAGAGCTTGATTTTGATAGTATACAATAATAATTTGGATCAACTTATTTGAAACGAAAGTGTGATCGTTATTGTTGTTATTGTGGTTTTGGTTCTTGAAAGCCATGTGAAGAGGATCATATTTAGGGTGTCCGACAAGGCACTCTGTAGCATGGTAAAGATGGATATAATTAATTAAATCATACAGATGAATGCCGTTATAACAGCTGCATATATCTGCTAACTCACTCTTTCCCCATTCAATAATTGCACATGTCCTGCCCTTTAAACATTTTCGAATCATCGCCGACCTCGAAGAAACTGCCGTTTGCCAAACCCAAAAGGCAGGAAATCACTTCGAATATGCCAATCATTGGTATATTATAGTAGGAAATTAGTGTAAAGGATATATTGAGATGAATTCTGAAGTTTTAAGATAGCGAAGGCAAAATGTCATTGTATGTGTCACACCTCTTTTTCGTCGCACAATCTTATTACGAAGCTGTGTTAGAAGAACTTTTTTAATTAAAGTAACGTTTTAAAAAGAGATTATTTATTATTTAGAATCGTCACTTAGAATTGAATTTTGGTATCCCAAGTCATCTTTTATTGAATCCCTTATAAAAAAAGATTTGACTCCTAATTTATGTTATACGAAACAGAAGATTGAGTAAGGAATTCTGTTGACCGAGGGGAAAGTGTAAGGTACCCCTCGAGTTCCATGATTCTAGGACGGTCGCTTTATTGATTAATGTAAGGCTTACATCAATTTTCAGCTATTCTTGTATTTTTATTAATTATGACTTATTTATTACCGTTTAATTAATTATTATATTTTTATTAATTGTGTTCACCAGGATGCAGAACGCACACAAGGTAAATCTTTGAAATTAAATGTTAAACCAAGATACGGAATGTACACATGGTTATAACATAATTATTTTAAATCTAAAGGCATCGAGACGCAGAATGTGCACACGATCTTTTAATTATTTAATCATATCAATTCAAGGTTCGGGTATGAACACATGGGCTAATATTTAAATTACATCTAAAAATTTTTGAGTGTTTTTAGAGTTATTTTCCTAAAGTAACTTGGGATTATTGTGAAGGCCATATGTTATGGAAGTCATATTATAGTGGAAAAGGGGTGTGATTTAACAAGTGATTACATTCAATATGGCTTAACACAATTTTCTATAACTTTTACTATCAACCAATATTCTTATTAAAAACGCTACAACAACAATTCCAAACGTAATCAACTTTGGCATATGAGAGCTGAGTCACTTTCTCATTTTTTATGAAGTTTTTGACAACATCAGTACTTACCAAAATTCTCATTGTTCAAACGTTCACCAACACGTGGCATAAGAGTTTTATTATTCTCATTAGTTTTAGGCAAATGATAAAAGGTGCAACCACTATTCTACCAATCAATTAACTGAACTAAGAGAACAAATTAAAGAGATCATTTTAGATTATTAGGACGTTTACTTGACACAAAATTAATTGTAATATGTGATTCAAGTTATAAAAGAAGCATAATAAATGAACAAGTAATATGTGGTAGTTGCTGAAAATTAAGATGACGTTTGTAGAATTGACTAGTTTAAAATAAGATTGAAATTCATGGTATGGATAAATAGATACGAACATAATAAATTAGTGATTAAGATAGGGAATTAAAATGAAACCAAGGCATGATGAACTGTAGAACTGTTAACTAGTTGAAGAAAGTACCACTTATAACTTAATTTTACCATATCAAGTTAATTACTTAAAAGAAATAACTCACATAAATAAGAGAACAAACTATTAATGAGATTAACCATATGGTATACTAAAAAAAAGAAGGGAAAAAAAAATGGACCCAACATGAAATACATTCAACAAAGTAATGAACCAAACATAAACACCCATAGACAAAAAATTCAGTCGTATAGAATTTAAAGTTAAACCAAAACGCAATGACCCAAATTATTGAACATAAAATAAAATAGAATAAAAATGAACCTTTATATTGATGACTTGGGAACTTTAAATTACAGCAGCTCAATTGGATAACTTTCAGAGCCTCTCGGATTGCGAGCGAAAACTCGAATCAACACTGCAGAGCTCGAACTAAACCAATAATTTCTGATTTGGCATCAATGAAATGATGAAAACATATGTATATGATTTTGTAAAGTTTTGGGCTTCTGTTCATTCCCTCCATTTTCCTGTTTCTTTCTTTTTTCGTTTCCCTCCTTTTATAAATAGGATTCTCTTTTTATATACAATGTGTGTGCAGATGATGAGGGAAAACATGGGATATGGGCGAATTTTTGGGAGTTTAGCAAAAATGGAGAACTTAGGAGATTGGATTGTTAGCTAATTTAAAAAAATAAATTCAGATTTAAAAAACTTTATCTCCTAACGTTAGCTTCAAAAAAATAAAAAAATAAAAAAAGAATTTGTTTTATTTTGTAGAAGATAAATAAAATTAAACAGATAATATTATTAATAAACATTTCTTACAATATAGGAAAATCATATATTTACATGTACTTTAAGTGATATTAAGAAAAATACTACTAGCTTATTATAATTCTAATTAAAAGAAAAATAAATAAACATGTATCCTAAGAATGTTAATATATTTTTTCTAGTTTTTAACTTTCTTAGATAAAACCTATTAAGAGTAAGATAAAAAATTCAAAATATTAAGATTAGACCTAAAAGAAATATTTACATCAAAATAGTATAGAATTTGGACCGATCCAACCTAGTAGTAAGCAATCCGCCAAAAGCAACCAAAATATTCCTTGGTGAATCGGGCGAAAACTTGAACCAATGAATGATAGGCCGGCTTAGGATAATTGAAAACGAATTCACTTTCAGTAATTGGAGGCTAAACTCTTAGATGCAGCATGCAGCCGCCTCCATCCATCGGCACATCCTCCCCAGATGCACGCTTAGCCGCATTGTTCATCTTGAAAGGAAGCCGCGAGATGCTGTCATGTTGGTGTGGTCAAAAATTAGTTGTTCACAGCATGCCCCTCTTTGCTTGGAAACATGAAGAGTTTTCAGGCAAAAAAAATGAACACGGTGACTAATTTTTGACCTCACTATTATTTAAAACGAAAAGGAAGATAAAAGAAAAAGGTGGGACCGAGTCTTGATTTCAGGCAGCCTACATGTCCCGGGTTATAAGGGAATCAGTTCACGTGTAGTTCAAGAAGAGCGATGAGTATTCTTAGAGGGAGAGTCGAGCGAAGTTCCGTCGAGGTTCCGATCCGCAATTCATAATATTACATCAAAATGAAAAAGAGCTTACACACTCTTGAAATCTAAGAGTTACAAAATTCCTATCTAAATGCTATCTAGAGTCTTGTCTTGATTCTTGACTTGCTTCTCCCATTGACTTTAGATTGAAACTTGATGTTCTCGATGAGACAGACTATGAAACATTCTCACATGCTTGTTTCTTGATCAGATGATGAGAAAATGGATCTTGAGACTCTGTGTCTCTGCATGCATTATGTCCAAGCTGGTTGCGGCTGGTATGGAGATCAAATATTATTTGGTAAGAGCTGGAATCTTATTTTTTGCACATCCAATCCGTGCTTTGCAGAAAAACCTACAAGCCATCACAAACAAACAAAACGAAAAAAAAATTCTGCCCCAATTTGCACTAGAAAATTTTTGTGAGTTATTGAAAACACATTAAACTATCTTTGCTATTGCAGAATAAAGAATTGAAAAAGATATATATATATATATATATATATATATATAAAATATAGGATGTCGTACCCAGTGTTAACAAGAATGAAGGCAACCAGGGGATGTAGTACTCTGTGTTGACAATAAGATGAAGCTTATGGTACTCTAGGATGCTACTAGGGAATGTCGTACCCTATGTTGGCAGAAAAATACAACCAGGGGAGGTAGTACCCTGTGTTTGGAAATGAGATGAGACTCGTGGCTCACTGAGATTCTACTAGGGAATATTGTACCCTATGTAGGCAGAAAATAAATGCAGCCAGGGGATGTAGTACCATGTGTTGGCAATAAGATGCAACCAGGGAATGTAGTACCCTGTGTTAAAAATAAGATGAGGCTCATGGCTCGCTTAGATTTTACTAGGGAATATTGTACCCTATGTACGCAGAAATTAAATGCAGCCAGGGGATGTAGTACCATGTGTTAGAAATAAGATAATGCTTGCAGCGTTCTATGGTGCTACTAGGGAATGTCGTACCCTATGTAGGCAGAAAATAATGTGACCAGGGGATATAGTGCCCTGTGTTGACAATAAGATGAGCCTCTTGGCTCTCTAAGATTCTACTAGGAAATGTTGTACCCTATGTAGGCAGAAAATAAATGCAACTAGGGGATGTAGTACCCAATGTTAGCAATAAGAAATGCAACCAGGGGATGTAGTACCCTGTGTTGTCAATAAGGTGAGGCTCATAGCTCACTGAGATTCTACTAGGGAATGCCGTATCCTATGTAGGCAAAAAGTAATGCGACCAGGGGATGTAGTAACCTGTGATTGGTGATGAAATGAGGCTCGTGGCTCTCTGAGATGCTACTAGGGAATGTCATACCCTATTCAGGCAAAAAGTAATGCGACCAGCGTATGTGGTACCCTGTGTTGAAGATAGGGTATTGATTCCCTATAATGAAACTAAGAATAACATGATTACATGTATATTAGAAGAATACTAAGGATTTGAGAACTTCACTTGGTGGTGTTCGTCTTTTCACGAACTGTTTCCTAAAATTGTCGAGTTCTTGTTCTGAACAAAGAAAATTTTGTTAGTTTTAAAATGGTGGTCAGTTTGTGGCCTTGACTTCTTGGGCGACTTGACCTTGCGTCCATTACACTTGTTAGAAATACTGACTCCGTCGATGGTCGTACAAATTGTCGGGAGATTCTGTCATTACATTATGGAGATCTTCTTTCTCAACATCAAAACTTGACTATTTTGCGCTTATCACCATTTGTGTTTATGGTGCAAACAACCTTGCTCCCAGAACAACTTTTAAGCGAGTAACTTTTGTTGACCCTTGACACATTGTTCAGTCCTTCAAGCCTTTTGATCGTTAGGAAAAATCAAAGATGGATTTTTGCCTTTGCCCATGCATGTTCATGCCCAGAAAGTTTTGCTTCATATAACAGGGAAACTGTAACTAATTTTGTGGCCTTTTCTTTGCTTTGCTTTGACAAAATTAGACTGAAGAGGACTCAAAAATAATAGTACGAAAGAAAACAAGGAAGTGAACTAATAGGTATTACAACTTAATCAAGAAGTGTACCTTTCAAAGAATAAAAATAGAGAGGACTTATCTGGAGGAATATCCTGACTTAAATGAACATGACATGCACTTTGGAATGGATGTCCGATCCGTCTGAACCGTCTAATTCTCAAAATCTGTTGTAAACTTCACCTTGAAACTGTGTTCTTTGTCTTAACCATGCTTGGGCCATGATATATGAAGACCTTAATCGATCAATGATGCCCCTTGTGGGTTTTCACCAGTTGACCTCTCTCATTTGCCTTTCTCTCAACTCACTATCGCCTTACAGTGCCCGTGAGGGTTTTCACCAATAAGACTCTCTCATTTGTCTTTCTCTCAACTCAATATTTCCTTATGGTGCCCATGAGGGTTTTCACCAATAAGACTCTTTCCTTTTATTTCTCTCTTTACAATGGTCGAGGCATCACCGTAATATACCAACTTAGCATTCTCGAAAGTTGATCAGAAGGTCTTAAAAGGGAAAGGTAAAAAGAACTATTGAATTGAATTACAAGTTTTGGAACCATTTTGACGGAAAAACCATCGAAAAATAAAATAAAAGCATGCCCCAGTTTCTTTAAATACTGGGAAATGTGGATTTTTGTTTTAGTGTGACCGAACCCCAGAGTGAAGTTGCCTATGTATCCTTTTGGAATTAGGTCGGACGTAGTTCAATTAACATGAACTTGTTTTGAGGATTTTCTTTTCTCTTCTTTTTTTTTGACTTTCTTTTTTTTTGGATATTTTTTATTTTTTTATTTTTATTTTTTTTTAACTAAGACCAAGTACACTGGTTCCAAAAGAGGGAAAAACAAAGAAATATAAACAAGGATTCAAAGGGCTAATTAGGGTTGATAAGTGTTTGGGTAGCGAGAATGATAGCCTTTCGTCATCCCAACCTGAGAATGTTAAGTGTAAAAATGCCCCCATATAGGCATGTCAGACATAGTATCTCTTGACCGCATCTGCATTGACAGATATATCAGTCACATTTTCTTCTATATCTTCCAAGTGTAGATCTCCTTTTGACAATACTTTCTTGACGAGGCAAAGACCTTGCCAATTCGGGTCAAACTTTCCTTTTTCTTCTTTCTGGTGCGGAAAGATACGTTTCAAAACAAGTTGTCCTACCTCAAACTGTCTTGGATGCACTTTCTTATTGTAAGTGCATGCCATTCTTTGTTGGTATAACTGACCAAAATAAACTGCCGCCAAACGCTTTTCATAAATTAAACTCAACTGTTCCAGTCGGGACTTGACCCATTTAGTGTCCTCAATTCCTACTTCAACAATGATTCGGAGAGAGGGAATCTCAATTTCCGCAGGTATGACCGCTTCAGTTCCATAAACCAACAAGTAAGGTGTGGCGCCAACACGATGTACGGACAGTTGTCCGGTATCCCAAAAGAGCAAACGACAATTTCTCGTGCCATTGTCTAGACCCTTGGACCATCTTCCTAAGAATCTTCTTGACGTTCTTGTTCGTAACTTCAACAACTCCATTAGATTTGGGCCGGTAAGGAGCAGAATTGTGATGCTCAATTTTAAATTGTTCGCATACCTCCTTCATTAGATGACTATTCAATTAACAGCATTATTTGTGATAATGGTTTTTGGAATATCGAAACGACAGATGATGTTANGGGCCGATGACGTCCATTCCCCAAGCAACAAAGGGCCAAGGAGCCGACATAGGATATAATTCTGAAGGAGGCGAGTGAATCAAATCACTGTGAATCTGATAGTGGTGGCACTTGCAGACAAAACGAAAGCAATCTCGCTCCATAGTAAGACAATAATATCCTGCCCGAAGGATTTTCTTTGCTAGAACATACCCATTCATGTGCGGACCACAAACTCTCGAATGCACCTCATTCATAATAATCTCCGCTTCTTTGACATCCACACATCTCAACAAATTCAAATCCGGAGTTCTTTTGTATAGGATTTCCCCACTCAAAAAGAAACCATTAGAGAGTCGCCTAATAGTTCTCTTTTGATCCCTATTAGCGTGTTCCGGATATTCTCTTGTTTTTAGATACTGTTTAATATCACGGTACCATGGTTCACCATCTAGTTCTACTTCAATTGTATTGCAATAACCATGTTGATCCCGAATTTGAATTTCCAATGGGTCAATGTGTGTATTACCCAGATATGGAAGCATTGAGGTCAGGGTGGCCAAGGCATCAACTAATTCATTGTAAAACCTGGGAATGTACCTGAACTCGATGGAATTGAACCTTTTGCTAAGATTTTCCACACATTGTCTATATGGAATGAGCTTGATATCTCGAGTTTCCCAATCACCTTGAGCCTGCCGAATAAGCAAATCTGAGTCTCCCATCACCAACAGTTCATGCACATTTAGATTTATTGCCATGTTCAGACCCATGATGCAAGCTTCATATTCTGCCGTGTTGTTTGTACAGAAGAAACGAAGTCTCGCCGTGGCAGGGTAATGTTGCCCTGTAGGTGATACAAGAATTGCCCCAATCCCTACGCCTTTGATGTTGACCGCCCCATCAAGGTATAGTTTCCAAACTTGACTGTCATCTGGGACTGCTTCTTCAACTAAATTAACCTCTTCATCTGGGAAGTATGTGTTCAATGATTCATACTCATCATCAACCGGGTTTTCTGCCAAATGATCAGCCAAATTTTGTGCCTTCATGGTTGTACGAGTGACATAAAAAATATCAAACTCTGTGAGCAAGATTTTCCATTTTACCAATCTGCATGTTGGCATCGGCTTCTGAAAGATGTACTTCAGGGGATCCATTCGGGATATGAGGTAAGTTGTATAGGCCAAGAGATAATGCCTAAGCTTCTGGGCGACCCAAGTTAAGGCGCAACATGTCCTTTCCAAAAGAGTGTATTTGGCCTCATAAGTGGTGAACTTTTTGCTCAAATAATAGATTGCTTGTTACTTTTTGCCTGTGGCATCATGTTGACCCAGAACACAACTAAAAGAACTATCCATTACTGATATAAAAATAGAGGCCTACCAGGTTCCGGCGGGACCAAAACATGGGGATTTGACAAATATTATTTGATCTTATCAAAAGCTTCTTGGCACTCATTTGTCCACTTGATAGCAACGTTCTTTTTTAACAACTTAAAAATAGGCTCACATGTGGTTGTAAGCTGTGCGATGAATCAACTGATGTAGTTCAACCTCCCAAGAACTCATGACTTCTTTTTTATTATTTGGGGCAGGAAGATCTCGAATGGTCTTTATCTTTGAGGGATCTAACTCAATGCCCCTTCGACTAACTATAAAACCCAAAAGCTTCCCAGAAGGAACTCCAAATGCACATTTGGCCAGATTGATTTTGAGGNAGTCATGGCCCTCATGTAAGTTGCTCTTGCATTTTTCAAATCGAATGGCATGACTCTATAACAATATGTTCCCCATGGAGTTGTGAAGGCGGTCTTTTCTGCATCTTCCTCATCCATTAGAATTTGGTGATATCCGGCATAACAATCCGCAAAAGATTGGATCCCATGCTTAGCACAATTGTCAACAAGGATATGAATGTTGGGTAAGGGAAAGTTGTCTTTTGGGCTTGCTTTGTTTAAATCCATATAGTCAACACAAACTCTGATTTTCCCATCCTTATTTGGCACTGGCACAACATTTGCTAACCATGTGGTATATCTAACGACCCTGATCACATTTGCATTTAGTTTCTTCCTGATTTCTTCTTTAATCTTATCACTCATGTCTGTCTTACACTTCCTTTATTTTTGCTGGATTGGTGGAAAATTAGGATATGTGGAAAGCTTATGAACCATTAAATCGGCACTCAAACCCGACATGTCATCATATGACCAAGCAAATACATCTCTATACTCGAACAAAACTTGAATTGTGGCATCTCTTGTCTTTTGTCCAGTATGAATGCTTATTTCTGTTTCTCTGGTTTCTTCAGGACTTCCAGGTTAATTGCCTCAGTTTCATTTAAGTTAGGCTTAGGCTTATTCTCAAATTGATCCAATTCCCTTCTTATTTCCTTTAAAGCCTTATCTTCATCATACTCAACTTCTTGATTCATTATTTCGATATTAGACAACCTTTTAAGATCTGGGCATGAATTCTGCGCGCATTTCATGTTTTTAAAGCCAACATTAACAAAACTGAAAATGATAAGAAATTAACAAAAATTAGGGAAATGAAAAGACAGAATTTTACTATGAAACTGGAACTTCATTTCATTGAATTTGAAAGGATAGAAGGATTGACATCAAAGTTAAGAAATTAAACTAAAATATCTGGATTACAACCCTTAAAATAATCCAAATACAGAAAAAGCAACAAAACAGACTACCAAGACTCCTTCCTGATGGGAAGAGGAGTTGCTTCCCAGTTGTTGAGCGAGGTATCTGGACCAAT
>ML386568.1:84026-185679 GCA_005239525.1 Nicotiana knightiana | reverse complement strand
ATTGCGGCTTGACAAAAGAGTAGGCAATGTGAGGGATTGGTTTGGACAAATTCCAACCATTCTTTTTGCGGGCCTTGGATCTGTCTATGTCAGCCGATGTTGGTTTAAAACCCAAACCAAAGGTATATTTCTTCAGTAATGGAGCGATAGGGTTCACAATTCCCTGCAGAGAGGACCCTAATCCTTTTCCTGGTTCATAACCGTTCCTTAACATCAGCGAAGCTACTATCATAGATGTGGCTGACAGACGGGGATGCTGAATTCGTTTTCCTTCTTCCACTTCGTCCACTTCAATCACCTCAAATGCTTGATATATGAGGGATTCACATCCTTCCTTGGCCTCGATCCATGGAATGGACGGGTCATTATAGACGGATGAGTCGTGCTCCCCATGAACAATAATTTCTTGCCTGTCATAATCGAACTTTACCATTTGATGTAGGGTGGATGGTACAACTCTGGCCATATGGATCCACGGCCTTCCTAGAAGAAAATTATAGGAAGTTTTCACATCCAACACTTGAAATACAATGTTAAAATCAACCGGGCCAGTTTTCATGGTGAGTTCGATCTCCCCAATAGTGTCTCTTCTTGAACCATCAAAAGCTCTAATGATGACACTACTAGTTCGAATTTTGTTAGTGTCAATGTTCAGCTGTTGTAGAGTAGAAAGAGGGCATACATCTACACTTGAGGCTCCGTCAATCATGACTCCTTTTACGTAATGCCCTTCACATTTGACCATAAGATGCAAAGCTTTATTGTGCCCAGCCCCTTCCTCAGGCAAATCATCATCGCTAAAAGAAATCTTATTCACTTCAAAGAATCTTTCAGCCATTTTTTCTAGTTGATTCACCGTTGTTTTTTCTGAGACATATGCCTCGTTCAAAGTTTTGATCAACACACGACGATATTCTTCTGAGTGCAAAAGCAGAGATAACAAAGAAATCTGAGCAGGGGTTTTCCTTAGTTGGTCAATGATTGAGTAGTCCTGCATTTTCATCTTCTTAAGGAATTCCTCCGCTTCTTTTTCTGCAACTGGTTCTTTCACTGGCAAGTGACTTTCCCTAGCTTGCTTAGCTTTTCTCAATTCCTCTGGCGAGTAGCACCTTCCAGAGCGGGTCAAGCCCCCCATTTCATGTACTTCTTCAACTATCTCTTTTCCTTTGTATGTCATGACAGTCTTGTTATAGTTTCAGGGAATAACTTTTGTGTTTATCACTGGGTGTTGTGCCGCAGGTCGGATCACAACTGGCTCTGTTATATTTCTCAAACCATTATTTGGAACAATCTTTTGAATTCCCCCAGGGATGTAAAGTTTTGGCCCACCCAATTGAACCTCAACCTTTTTGTGCTTCCAGGGATATAGAGAACCGTTTTTTCAGAACATAGGTTTGAACTAGAGCTTTCACCTTTCACAATCAACGGTGCCAATTGCGGCGGGCTTACTATCGCTTTTGGCTCTTGCCCTATGGTTCTGACAACCATCTATGTCTTGCCAAACTGCTTATAATCTCGATCATCACAAATCATCCCAATAAAATATGTATTATCATGAGTTGGGAGTGGATTGTTTGTGATATTAGGAGTGTCCTCATTGTTTGTCACCACAATTGCCTTTGCTTCAATCAAATTTTCAATGGCTTTCTTTAATGTCCAACAATTTTTGGTACTATGACCTTGGGTGTTAGAGTGATACTCACATCTTGCATTTGAGTCAAAACCTTTTGAATTTGGATTCACATAACGCGGCATGACAGGTTCAATCAACTTCAACTGCATCAATTTTCGAAATAGGCTTCTATACGATTTTCCAATTGGGGTGAAATCTTTATATGATGCCTGAAAATTCGGGCAAAGTTGACGGCAGCCTTGNGTAATGTTGAGGAGGATTGGATTGTCCTTGTTGGAACTGCACATAAGAAGGAATTACTTCTCTTTGAACTCCTCTGAACCCAGATGCCATCATGGATCCTTCCTCTTTCTTTTTCCGGTTTCCGAAACTGCCTGACCCGCTTTGAATTGCTTGCGTGGTCGCCTTAAGGGCTGCCTGACTCAAAAATTTTCCCGATTTCATGCCATTCTCAACTATTTCACCAATCTTAGTTGCCTCAGCAAAAGGCTTACCAATGGCGGCCAACATATAATGGAGGTAATCAGGATCCTGAGCTTGGAGAAAATAGTCAATCATTTCTGCCTCTTTCATTGGTGGTTTGACCCTAGCATCCTGCTCTCCACTTGATTGCATATTCTCTGAAGCTTTCTTGTTGGTTTCTTCTTTATGTTGACGGGAGAGGAACGGTCTGGCACTATATCAATATTATACTGAAATTGTTGGACAAAATCTTGAGCCATGTCGTTCCACACATGCCAGTGAGAGATGTCTTGATCTATTAACCATTCTGAAGCAATTCCAGTCAAACTTTCCCCAAAATAAGCCATGAGTAATTCTTCTTTTCCTCCTGCTCCCCTTAATTGGTTACAATACCTCTACAAATAGGCGATGGGATCACCATGCCCGTCATACTTGTCAAGCTTGGGGGTCTTGAAACCGGNCTTGTATGAATCTTGAACCTTGAAAGTCAGTTCTGGAGAGTAATGTTGAGCATCACGAGCATTCAGTTGCGGATCATTGTTGAAATTTTGAGCAATAGCTGGTTGAGGAACAGTGAAAGTAGGGACAATGGCTACAATATGTGGGTCATTTTTTAGGGGTGCGGTTGGAGGACGTGGAATAGAAGTACTAGGGATAGTGGGAAGGTTAATTCTTGGACTGAATCCATGTTGGTACAATGGGATACTTGTTAGGTAGATGGACACTTGATTTGCAACTGACACATTATGAAGATTATTCGAAGTCCCTATGGGTAGTGGAGGCGGTGCCTGTCCATTCGCCCAGGCTTGGTACATCTCTGCCAATTGTTGCTTCAACACTCTTACTTCTTCAACCAATCCCGAACTTTGTTCGATCAATTGTCCATGGATATCATCATTATCTGACTCGTTCTCACTGTTGTTTGCCATGCTACTTTTTCCTTTTGATCTCATGTTGTAAGGGTGAGTTGCCAGTTTAAACCACAAACCAACCACCTCTGTTTAACTATATCTTTAGAGATGACAAACAACAAACGTGTTAGAGTTAGGCATTTTACAGATATTAATCACACATTGTATGTCATGCACCTGATGCCATTTTCATTTATAAATGAGTTTGAAGGCGTCATGCTTCATCCCGGCTTATTGGTTTATTGGTTTATTTTCATCTTGAATTTAGTGTTCTCTTTTCTTTCTCTCTTTTTTTTTATTTATTCCTAAAGTCCTCTTTTTTTCTTTTTTTTTCCAGACTAATTATGGTTATGATCTCATCCGATGGGGATTGCCTATGTATCATGACGCTGCATGAATCAGATCATTACGTAGTTCAGGAGGGAAATAACAATTTTGATGGGTTTTTTTTTGTAAAAATAAAACAAACTAAAAATATTTTTCAGTCAAATTTTTTCTATATACCATGAGAGAAAAGTAAATATATACAAACTGACTCTAAAAACATGACTGGAATTAACAAACTTTGATAAAAATAAAAGACTCCAAATATAAAATTAAAAATGCGACAAATAAATATGAAACTAAGAACTAATAGATTGCACTAAAAATTCAATATTCAATGGTCTTCTTGCTTAAACTGATATCATCAATGATCTGCATCTCTTGGCCTCCACTCTCCCCCCAAAGTCTCGTACAAATTTTGAAACACCACTGCAAACTGTGGGACGATGGCACGTGCTTGTTGACCAACTTCTTCATTGCTTAGATGGCGATGATCATCATGAGCATATGATGCTTTCTCTGCCAATCAAAGTACCTACTCTCTGGCTTGCCCCATATTCAGACAATTCTGCAACCACATCTGGGTAGTGTTGAGGGCGTGCCTCATCTGAACCTCACGTCCCTCATATTCTTCAATGCAGCGGTTTAACACACCTCTCTCAATCATCCACTGACGCCGCTCTGCCTCAAAATCTGCGTGTTGATAACCCCTATTCTGCCTTTTTATTTCTTCCAATTGTGCATAAAGCTGACCCTTTGAGCGTATCCAGTGTGCCCTTTCTCTTTCAAACTGCTCTTTCTGTTGATCAAACTCTAGTTGTTGTTGGTGCGCATCCTCTTCGATGATACTCAAGTCTTCTTGCAACTTATTTTTGTTCGCCTCCACTCTTCTGACTAAACCAATCGTGTTTGCCAGTTCTTCTTCTAAGCGGGCTGCCTCATTCTTAGCATGCTTTAAATCTTTATCCATGATACCTAAGGCAGATTGATAATCTTTCTCAATACTTAAACGGATCTGAGCGACTCCAGCTTGTTGTTTGGCTATGGTCATCTGAGCGTGCTCCAATTCCTCTTTCAGTTTTTCTATAGTTCTTTGATCATTTCTCCTCTTGTTCGACCNATCTCATTCAACTCCGAGACTTTACTTGCATACCAGATTTTCATAATTTCTTCTTCGTCATGAGGTTGATCTTTACCAAAATCATAACAGAACTTGCTCATATCTCGTACTGGCGGCACCTCTTGTAGTCGTGCAAACTGGTGCATCACCCGAAGTGGAACATAGGGCTGAACACCATCAAATCCTATAAGTACCAAATAAGAATGATATGCAGACTCACAAATGACCCCTTTAGAGAAAAACCAATCGTAGTTCCAAGTGATTCGTTTGGCTGACAAAGTAAGAAGCAACTTTTTCCAANCCAGAGCTCACTAAAATTAGGGATAGTAGGATGACGATAAAAATGCTCCAAAAACCACATCTGTAACAAAATGTTGCAGCCATCAAAGTTTCATGCGCCCAATCTACATCTAGTTAAAGCACGAAAAATAGAAGAAAGAATCATAGGGACCAATTTATAATCATCCCCTTTTGAGGTCAGAGCCTCAACTACACCTGCCAAGCAGATGTCAATGCGTCCTTCCCTTTCCAGAAAAACTACACGCCCCAAAAAAGCAACCAGAAATGCAAACCTCATGTGTATCTTCAATATTTCCTTGTCTTCCTTCGATTTTAATTTTCCGACATTCCTTTCAAAATTGCATTCTAGGCCGTACATGTGAAACAGAAATCCCAACTTAACCCACTTGCCTCCTAAACCTTCGTACTCTCCGTAATTTATGTTCAGGAGCTTCAGAAACTTACCCTCATTCATATTTTTTGGTACAATGGGCCTTTGCCGGCGAAGATTGCGGCCCCACCCCTGGAAGTGGGCGATTTCCTCCAAGGCGGAGTCATTTCACAGTCAGTAAAATGGAACACATTATTTTCAGGATCCCAGTGCGGAATCAAAGCTTCGATCATATCCCTCCTAGGCTTGATCGTCATCATGTGAACCAAATTTCCCAAATACTTCTTTATCTGGTTTCGCTCATATTCCTTAAAATCTCTCCACCAATCCCACAACAATTGTGGTATCTGATCAACAATAAGAAAACCCTGTACTCCTTCTGACCTTGGCCTCTTTTCGGACTTTCCTCTTTCTCCACTCATGGTGTACCTATTTATCCAGACAGAGGATTAGATTTTAATCAAATATATTATTGACACAAAAAAATCCGATTTCTCATGTTTTGACTCTATAAAAATAACAACAAAAACCAAACTACGGGACTAAAAAAATTTGGTTAAATTAGTAAAATAATTATGAGAAAGAAAGGAAGACTCAAAATGACTATTCTTTTGTAAAAGTGAACATAAAAAACTGGTCTCTTTTGTTAAAACAACCATTTTGCATTTTCGAGGAAGGTTTTAAGGCTACTTCGACAAAAGGACCGAACACATGAGCAAAACTTGTCGAAAGATAAAAAAAACTGACAAAGTAACTATATTATTATTTTTGTTTTTTTATTTACAGTAAGAGAAAAATAATAGTCCATATACACATTTTTTTATTATATTTTTTTTTTTAAAATGGGGTTGAACCTGATGAAGGTTGCCTACATATCTCACATCTGGTGAGAATCAAACCCGCGTAGCTCGGTTAAAATAAATTTTAAAAAAAATTTGAAAATTGTGCTTTTACATACTAGAACCCTTTAAAAATTTATTTTTTTTAAAAAATATTTTATGAAAACTTGGAGAAAATTTTCTCTTTCTCTCTCATCTGTTTAATCGATCTATCCTAAAGTCGGTCAACATTTGAATGAAGTCTACCAAATAATGTTACATATAGCACATAAATATGAACATATTGATCCGAAAAATAGGTACCTGTCCTAGACGGACCCGGCCCCTGTGCCGAGTCCCGCTAAGTCCAATGCACATGATGCAAATAACACGTAGCCTACTAGGGATATTCATTGATTGTGGCTTGTTCTTCTAAGTTTTCAAATCTTAAAGGAGATGGTATCTACACCTGGCTTACCCGGCGGACAATCCGAGTCGAGGAGCGTCAAGCATCACCAGTAGTAGAACAACACTGGCTAGCTAACAGCTCTCCCCCCTAATCATGTGTGACTAAATCCTTCACCGGAAGCTGGTAGGCTAACTGGCTTTATCTCAAGACAGAAATTTTTGTGATGCTGGTAGGCAAACACAACATAGCTACCTATAAGAAGACTCGGAGGGGTGCGAGAGAGGATACAGTTTATATCACAATTTAAATAAATATTAAAGCGGTAAATAAGCAACAAATAGCACATTAGGCTTCCAAACACAATAATATTCAAAACATGATAAAAGCAAAACAAGATTCAATATACAAAGCTCGAATTCTTATTAATTATCCCCAGCAGAGTCGCCAGAATTGTCACACCTCTTTTTTGCCACACAACCTTATTACAAGGCTGTGTTAGAAGAGTTTTTCCAATTAAAGTGACGTTTTGAAAAAGGATTATTTATTATTTGGAGTCGCCACTTGGAATTGAGTTTTGGTGTCCCAAGTCACCTTTTATTGAATCCCTTATCAAAAGGAAGATTTGACTCCTAATTTACGGTCTACGAAACAGAAGACTGAGTAAGGAATTCTGTTGACCGAGGGAAAGGTGTAAGGCACCCCTCGAGTCCCGTGTTTCTAGCACGGTCGCTTTATTTATAATGTAAGGCTTACATCAATTTTCAGCTATTCTTCTATTTTTATTAATTATGGCTTATTTATTACCTCTTAATTAATTATTATATTTTTATTAATTGTGTTCACCAGGATGCAGAATGCACACAAGGTAAATCTTTGAAATTAAATGTTAAACCAAGAAACGGAATGTACACATGGTTATAACATAATTATTTTAAATCTAAAGGCATTGAGACGCAGTGCGCACACGATCTTTTAATTATTTAATCATATCAATCCAAGGTTCGGGTATGAACACATGGGCTAATTTTTAAATTACATCTAAAACTTTTCAAGTCTTTTTAGAGTTATTTTCCTAAAGTAACTTGGGATTATTGTGAAGGCCATATGTTATGGAAATCACATTATAGTGGAAAAGGGGTGTGATTTAACAAGTGATTACATTCAATATGGCTTAACACAATTTTCTATTAACTTTTACTATCAACCAATATTCTTATTAAAAACGCTACAACAACAATTCCAAACTTAATCAACTTTGGCATATGATAGCTGAGTCACTTTCTCATTTTTTATTAAGTTTTTGACAACATCAGTACTTACCAAAATTCTCATTGTTCAAACGTTCACCAACACGTGGCATAAAAGTTTTATTATTCTCATTAGTTTTAGGCAAATGATAAAAGGTACAACCACTATTCTACCAATCAATTAACTGAACTAAGAGAAAAAATTAAAGAGATCATTTTAGATTATTAGGACGTTTACTTGACACAAAATTAATTGTAATATATGATTCAAGTTATAAAAGAAGCATAATAAATGAACAAGTAATATGCGGTAGTTGCTGAAAATTAAGATGACGTTTGTAGAATTGACTAGTTTAAAATAAGATTGAAATTCATGGTATGGATAAAATAGATACGAACAGAATAAATTAGTGATTAAGATAGGGAATTAAAATGAAACCAAAGCATGATGAACTGTAGAACTGTTAATTCGTTGAAGAAAGTACCACTTATAACTTAATTTTCCCATATCAAGTTAATTACTTAAAAGAAATAACTCACATAAATAAGAGAACAAACTATTAATGAGATTAACCGTATGGTATACTAAAAAAAAAATAAGGGAAAAAAATGAACCAACATGAAATACATTCAACAGAGTAATGAACCAAACATAAGCACCCATAAATAAAAAATTCAGTCGTATAGAATTTAAAGTTAAACCAAAACGCAATGACCCAAATTATTGAACATAAAATAAAATAGAATAAAAATGAACCTTTATATTGATGACTTGGAAACTTTAAATTATAGCAGCTCAATTGGATAACTTTCAGAGCCTCTCGGATTGCGAGCGAAAACTCGAATCAACACTGCAGAGCTCGAACTAAACCAATGATTTCTGATTTGGCATCAATGAAATGATAAAAGTCTATGTATATGATTTTGTAAAGTTTTGGGCTTTTGTTCATTCCCTTTGTTTTCCTCTTTCTTTCTTTTTTCGTTCCCCTCCTTTTATAAATAGGATTCTCTTTTTATATGCAATGTGTGTGCAGATGATGAGGGAAAGCGTGTGATATGGGTGGATTTTTGGGAGTTTAGCAAAAATGGAGAACTTAGGAGATTGGATTGTTAGCTAATTTAAAAAAAATCAGATTTAACAAACTTTATCTCCTAATGTTAGCTTCAAAAAAAAAATTTGTTTTGTTTTGTAGAAGATAATTAAAATTAAAAAGATAATAATATTAATTAAAATTTCTTACAATATAGGAAAACCATATATATACATGCACTTTAGTGATATTAAAAAAAATACTACTAACTTATTATAATTCTAATTAAAAGAAAAATACATGCACTTTAGTGATATTAAAAAAAATACTACTAACTTATTATAATTCTAATTAAAAGAAAAATAAATAAACATGTATCCTAAGAATGTTAATATATTTTTTCTAGTTTTTAGCTTTCTTAGATAAAACCTATTAAGAGTAAGATAAAAAATTTAAAATATTAAGATTAGACCTAAAAGAAATATTTACATCAAAATAGTATAGAATTTGGGTATGGTCAAAAATTAGTTGTTCACAGTATACACATTATTTTTTAGAGACAAATGAACGAAAACTTAATATAAATACACAAATTGTGAGTGCATGTGTCGAAGGCTACGTACATATATCATTAGAGTTTGACGAGGGTTAGTCCGGATTTTGTTTTATTTGTATTAGGTATATATGCGAAGTAATATTATCAAGGGAAAAGGGTCAAAATTACTCTTTTACTATGAGAAAAGGATCATTTATGTCCTCCGTTATACTTTCGATTCACCATTGCCCCTACCGTTACAAAATTGGTGCAAAATACCCTTCCTTCGTTTGGATCCTCCACCATAGCCACCATTATTCTACGTGGCATGATATTTCGCTGAGGTGGTCGCCAAGTGGTATGCCACCTCACCACTCCCAACTTAACACTCGAGTGACTTAGCGTTGTCAACATTATTCATGAATACTTGATTTGATCTCAAAAAGAGCAATGGAATTTTTAAAAAATCAAAGGCTACACAATCAGAATAAAAAAAATTATTTGGCAATTATAGAATGAGTTTGCAACAATTAAGACATGAAAAGAAGATGAAACACCATTCAAAGTCCAACTTTTTTGCGCTCTTCTGTAACCAAAGAAATGACAGTAGCTCTAAAAGTTTTTACTTGAGGAAATCGATTATTCACATCCTTCACCCCAACACGAACTATTCAGCCTCAGAGTCTAACCAAATAGGAAAAAAAAGGAAAAGAAAATGAAAAAAAAACTGATGTGTTTATTGAGCCTTAGAAAATCGCCACCTCTGGCGGATAATTCAAACGTCAATCTTCTTTAAAAAAAAATTACTTGATGGACAAAATAAAATTTATAGACGGATCTACAATCCAATAATCCGTATTAAGCAACTCTGAAAAAAAGTTGTCTTTGCACAAAAAATGAATAATTACACATGTAAACCCACAATGTATTATCAATGCCGAGAAATAGTTCAAAAAGAAAACAACGCGTCACCCATTCTTGAGAAATTTGAATTAGTCAATTAGTCACATACCAAGGCAACCCATTTACTTGATTTACCAGTACACATACAAGAATAGACACGTTATAGGAGTCAAAGGAAAGGGAAAAAAAGATCAAGCCTTTGTGCCAAGATAAATGGTCTCAATGGTGATGGCAATAGAATCGATACTTGAATTTAGAATACGCCACGCTCAGCTTATCTGCATCTATGATTGCGGTGGTTGAGTGAAGGGAGAAGTGGTGATGGAAGAAGAAGTGGGACGTTAGGGATAAAATTGGGCTGGGGCAGCAAGGTGGCAGCTTGTCGTCCACCTCAACAAAATGTCAGGCCATGTGGCTATGGTGGAGGATCCAAACGGAGGACGGATATTTTCGCATCATTTTTGTAACGGCAGGGGCAATGGTGGACCGAAAGTATAACGGATGGCATAAGTGATCCTTTTCGCATAGTAGAAAGGTATTTTTCATCTTTTTCCCTATTATTAATATATGATGGCGATAATATTTCAAGGACTCAACGGCTCTTTCTCTCTCTACGATATACTCACGTTCCTAATTTTACGAGAGTGACTACACGCACAACCTTATGGACCCACCGGATGAGCAGCGTCTTGAAGGTTAATCTGCTCACAATAGTGCGGCGAACAATAACAAGCAAGCAATTGATGGAAAGCTCTCATATTCAACCAAAGTCACCACCTCCACTCACTTGTCGGCACCCCAAATCACCATGGCAGGGAAGATGTAATTGCCATACACACTACTCACAACGGGATGCCAACGGTTCTATTTAAAGTGTCGGATTACTACGGAATCATGGTAGCGAATGCAGGCTCACCATCGTTGGGAGATTTCTCAAGCCAAGACCCCAAATTGACCAAATTAGGTCAAAATTTAAGGAGTTGATTTCTATGAAGGGATCTGCTAAGATAGGGGTATATGATAATTCTAATGTATTCCTAGATTTCACTAAAGAGGATGATTTTAATATGATCTGGTACAAAAGAGTGATTGAGATTGAGGGGCAATAGACGTGGCTACAAAAGTGGTCTCCCGATTTCAAACCAGAAAAAAAACCTCCCAGTAGCACCACTATGAGTTCTGCTTCCCGGGCTTCCTTTTCATCTGCATACTTGGCAATATGACAAACAAGTAGTTAGCTCTATTGGCACACCACTAGAAATGGATTTAGCAACAAGGGAAAGAACTAGTCCGAGTATGGAAAAAGTCAGAACTGAAATTGATATGCTGAAGCAACAACCTGAAACGGTCTATGTGGGTCAGATTTACGAAGACACACCACAAAAAGATAGAATACGAAGGCATTCCCAATTATTGCAAATTCTGTAGGAAGCTTGGCGGTAATATGATCAATTGTAGAGTCTTGTAAAGGAAGAAACTTGCGGAAAGCAATGACAAGGAAATCAATAAAGGAAACAAAGTGTAGGTAGCAGATACTAGAAAAGTTTCTAAAGGCAATGAAGAAGATGGGGATGAAAACACCAAAATAAAGGAAGGGGAGAATAAAAAGGAGACTAAACAGAAAGAAGAACAAGGATCAAAGTAAGACAAGCAACAATGGAACTAATGAGAACAAGAAGTTGCAAATTGTCAAGGACAAACAAATAGAGACTCAAACTATCAAAAACAGAACTAGCAAGAAGAAGAATTCTGGATATCCAAAGAAGCTCCCTAAGAAAAAATCCAAAATGGGTTTTAAACCAATTCTAAATCTCTATAATTCCAGAAATAAGGGGGATAAGAATAAATTAGGAATTGCCATAGCAATAAAGGCGCAAGAATAAAATAACGAGCAAGAGGACGACAACAAAGAAGAAAGTTACGGGACACACGACAATAATGAAACTGGGTCGACTTATGACGATCTTAACAAACATCAAACTGGTTATAAAGAAATGGACAACACCATCAACAATAATTCTGACGAGGTTGTTCAAGAATTGACTAATATTCAAGATGCCAAGAACAGGAAGCTCCTAATTAGTAGGAATATGCTCATGGATCTACTACTGTACCATCCGAAGTTAAGGCCATGCTAGTGTCACGATCCATTTTCCCCATCCGAAAGACATCGTGACGGTACCTAGTCGCTACGACTAGATAAACCTATTAACATTGGAAATAACAGAAATAAAGAAAATAAGGAACCACTAAGCCACAATAATGACTATATAATAGTAAAATGTCGCTCGGCATATACAAGTAAACTAGTACGTGAATTTATACACAATTCTTCCCAAAACTCGGAATCACGAGTCACAAGCTCTACGAAAATCTACCTAACAGTCTGCTATACGAAGAGTCTAAGAAGTACAGGAGGGAAACAAAGTAAAAGATAGAGGAGGACTCCGAGGATCTGCGGACGCATGCAGATATACCTTGAAGTCTCTGGTGGCTGCTACTATTGCACCAATACTGAGGCGGACGAGAGGTACCTGGATCTGCACACGAAAAACATGTGTAGGAAGGGCGTGAGTACACCACAATGGTACCCAGTAAGTGCCAAGTCTAACCTCGGTCGAGTAGTGACGAGGTCAGGTCAGGCGTTACCGGTGTAAATATAATGAAATAAGACAGAAAGAAATATAACAGTAAAACAAATACGGAAATCTACAGGAATAGAATTCAATGAAAGCCATCAGCTCAGAACACAGTAATTAGCAACAAGGGATCTCTCGGGGTTACCGTCCCGTAGTCCCAAACGTGAATATGCAGAGGGATCTCCGGGAATACCGTTCCGTAGTCCCAAATTAAACATGCAATGCTGGGGGATCTCCCGGAATTCCGTTGTCAAAGTAAATATGTAGTACATGGGGATCTCCCGAAATACCGTTTCGTAGTCCCAAAGTAAATATACAGTACAGAGGGATCTCCCGGAATACCGTTTTGTAGTCCCAAAGTAAATATGCAGCTCAATCAATAAACATAACAGTTACAGCAAGAAAACCTACAGTTTAGACTGAGTTCAAATTAAAAGAAACAGGAAATTTCACTAAACATGTTGTACAGAGTTCAAATAGACAGTCAAGACACGTAGGCATGCTTTTCTAATCTAAACAAGATAATTACATATGCTAGTGTAGTTCAAACAAGGAAAAACAGGTTATGATTTAGTGAAAAATGGAGTTTTACAACAAATAGCTCATGTACGTACTCTTCACCTCACGTACACGACGCTCATATATCAAACAGTACCAAAATCCTACGGGGAGTTCCCCCACACAAGGTTAGGCAAGCCACTTACCTCGAATCAAGCTCAAATCAATCTGAAATCACGCTCTTGCCACGAGTAACCAACTCCGAGTGGCCCAAATCTAATCAAATTAATTACATAACGTAAATATAGCTACAAGTGACTAATATAGCTAATGAAATCAAAGTTAGGGCAAGAAAATAAAAAAACGCCCAAAAAGCCTCTCCAGGCCCACGTCTCGGAATCGGGTAAATATCACAAATTATGAACACTCATTCACTCAAGAGTCTAACCATACCAAATTCACTCAAATCCGATATCAAAATCTCAATCAAAATCCCAAAATACGGCCTAAGAACTTTTCTCAAATTTTCCCCAATTTTCCACCCCAAATCCAAAATAAATGATAAAATCAAGCATAGATTAGTTGGAATTAATCATAAAGGAAATAGAAATCATTACCCAAAAAATTCCTCCGAAAATCTCTCCAAATTTTGCCTTCTGCCGAGCTCTCAATCAATTTTTGTGAATATGAACTCAAACCCTTGTTTTTGAACTTTAAATTCTGCGTAATGATTTCTTAATCGCGATCGCCAAGAAAACTTCGCTGCCTCAGACATTTACTCTACGCGAACGCGTAACACCTCACACGAACGCGATGCGCTAGTTTCCCACACCTACGCGATCGCAATTGACCTCACGCGGCCACGAAGAGTAACAATCAATTCCATTGTTGCCTCACTTCTTTTTCACGAACGCGGTCTAGCCCACGCGTTCGCGATGCATAAATTTACGAACCTACGTGATCGCGTCCCACTCTTGGTGAACATGAAGAACAAACTTGGCTGGTATCCCAGATGCTCTATTCGATCGCGAGCCTTCTTACACGATCACGATGAAGGAAACTAGTTGTAGAACACCAGAAAAATCTGCCAACTCCCTAAGTCCAAAAATGACCCGTTGAGCATCCGAAACACGCCCGAGGCCCCCTGGACCTCGAATAAACATACCAAGCAATCCTAGAACACAAAACGAACTTAGTCTAGCCTTCAAATCACGTCGAACAACATTAAAACACGGACTATGCACAAATTCAAGCCTAATGAACTTTAAATTTTTTAAATTCTACAACGACGTCGAAACATATCAAATATCGTCCGAATGACCTCAAATTTTACACACAAGTCAAAAATGACCCTACAAACCTACTCCCACTTCCAAAATTCCATTCCGTGCCCAATATCAAAGTATCCACTACCGACAAAAATTGCCAAAAATCCAACTTTCGCCAATTCAAGCCTAAATCTACTACAGACCTCCAAATCATATTCCGGACGCACTCCTAAGTCCAAAATCACCTAAAGCAGCTAACGGAACATCAAAATTCAAATCTGAGCTCGTTACACACAAGCCAACATTCGGTTGACTTTTCCAACTTAAGCTTCCAAATAAGAGACTAAGTGTCTCAATTTGTTTCAAAAGCCAACACGAACCCTCCCGGCAACCCAAAATAGCAGAATAAGATACGGGAAAGTTATGGAATCGGGGCTCTAACTCTCAAAACGACTGACCGGGTCGTTACATCCCCCCCTCTTAAAACAATTGTTCGTCCTCGAACGAGTATAGAGACATACCTAAAGCTGAGAAGAGATGAGGATAACGGCTGCACATATCCCGCTCGGTCTCCCAAGTGTCGCGCCCCCTCTTTCCTTGCGCAGATCGGGTTTATGACATTCGGTTGAGACAACTCTTTCCTTTTGGGAAACGGGTTTGTGTTTTTGAGAGTCGCCACCTAACGGTTTTTAAAGGTGTGTTAATACACCAAAGGGGTTCATTTACAGCTACGTTGTTAACCAGAGATAGGGTAAGGGCTTGAAATTATCCTAAGGGGAGGGTGTTAGGCATCCCTCAGGATCCACAAGTGTGGTTCCCGGCCAAACATCTTTTGTGAATTTGTACTGCTTAGCAAACAAAAAAATAAAGGCTCAAATAAGAGGGGATTTAAGTCTTAAGCATGCAGATGTTTGAAAGTAGTAAAGACGGTTAGATTTTGAAAGGATTACAATCTAAGCATATAAAGGGTATCCTAGGTTTATAATAATATGGATCACATCAATGCAATACCCGGTAATCACTCCTCGAAGAGGGGATACACGTGGTATTAGCGCACTGGTCATCATATCCATATTCTACCCTTTCCCACCCCGTGAAAGTAACTAAATCGAGTGTTGGTCTCGAACTCTATTGCATGCTGTTACCCGTCCCTTCCTATCAGCCCCGGAGGAATTTAGGACTTCTATCCTATAAAGGATGTTCTAGGAAGACCCTCAGGTTTGAAGGAAAAATACTAAGGCGACAGATAAGAACATGTAGGACTGCAATTAGGGGGAAACACAGAAAAGAAGAGAAAAGGCACAAGTATACCTCCACAGGTAATGCAAATAGGCAGCACGACTCATACACAGTTAAGGTCTTTTGGTCAGATCCTAAAACAGGGTATCTAAATGATAATAATAACAAAGAGGCAGATTTCCAATTTTAGCAATTTAATCACCTAAGGCTTGCCTAGGCGGGGGACAGTGTATACTAATTATCTGAATTGTTAAAGGGACTGTTGCAAATTATTACCTACACATGTTGTTCTAGGTTGTTCAGAACACAGAATTGTTGCCAGTCGTTTTAGAGAAACTGAGTGAAGTTGTTTTATACCTTTTACATGCACAGTAGTTAGACTAGGTGTTGTTAAGCGAGTATGAATGAAATCCTAAAACATGGTATCTAATGCATAGGTAGGGATGCAGAATGATGCATATGCAGAATTCTAAGCAGGATTTCTAAATACTCACAGCATTATGCACTATTTCAGAATATGCAAGAGTACATTTTGTTAGTGTTATCCTAGGGAAAGGATTTCTAAGTGCGCATAGCAATATGAAACAGTATTGCAAAAGATACCAATTATTAACATTATTTACCCTATCACAGAATTTTCTAAGTGATGAATGACAGTACTGAAACAAGATGCTGAAACAGTGTTCATAAAGCCTAAATAGCATGATTTCTAATGCATGATATGCTTTGCACATGTTAATCCTAAACATAATTTCTATTACGCAAATAAGGAATGTAAACCTAATAGCATGGTTTCTACCCTTTAATATTTATAACACGCATAACTACCCTTTCCGTTTTCACTATCCATCCCCAAAGAGTTGTTTACAACAATTATTACAGGCCATTTGCATGAATTACATGACTGAATAATGAAAAGAAGAAGTTATACTATAGGGAGCCTACTGATAGGCCCAGAATCTCCAGAATGCCTCATTTCCATTCTATTCACAACCTTTAACATGATCCAGGTGTGTCAAAGTTCCCTAAGGATCTCAAGGGATCCCGGGCAGTGCTCACACCCAGAGTCATAACCAAATTGGAGTAAGTGTAGTGTGGAAGAGCCAGCCTTAATGTGTCAGAGTTCAGAGGGAGCTCATAACGGTCCCTAAGTAGTCACACATTAAGGGGGCAGAACTTAGACTTCTAAGAGTATGTGAGAGTGCTTGATATAGTTTTGAAAAGATCAAGTAGGAAAACAGCTTTTGAAAATAACTTGTTTGAAATAAGTTTTGAAGAACAATAGAAAAGTGTTACTCAATGAAAACAGTTTGAAAGGGAAGAGGGTAAGACAATCAGAGTCTCAGGATCAGAACAGTACACATAGAGCAAGAAACAAGAACCAAATCAGTTTAACACTCACAAGCAGGGACTGAGGGGTAGGGGACAAGTATGACACACATAGGTGTAGATTTGCATATAAGTTAGCACCAGAGAAGTACTAAGGTATTACAGCACTTAACAACCACAGAAACAGTTTATTCATAAAGAGGTCAGGCCAGAAACAAACAGAATTAGATTGAATGGGGTGCTAGGGGAGATAACACGATGAATCCAAGGGAGGATAGGACAACTTAACAATAATAATAGTAAAGTGAAAGTAGACATGCTAATTACAGGGTACACAACAGAACTATAAGTAAAAGCATAGTAGAAATAGAAGGAACTGCAATACCAAAAGAAACATGTTGTTTTGAAGCTTTAAGTTAAACTGAAAACATACAAGCTAAAGGAGAATAAGTGCAGAGTGAAGAGAAATAGAGTGTATAATACTCAGTCTTGGCTTGCAGCCGACTGAGAAAAGCAAATAACCAGCAAGAATAACAAGAGAGAATATGTGTGTGTAAGAGAGTTCAGAACGGTATTTTTGTTCTTATCTTATGCTAATGAGAGAATAGAGTATATATAGTTTTGAAAATAGGCAGAGAATATGGTAACAAGTACTAGTTTAGCATAATTATAGAAGTAATTACAATTAGAATCCAATCAATACAAGTATCCCCTTTAATCAAGGAGTCATAGTCCAAACGGATACCAACAATTATAAACAAGGAAGGGAATCAATTGAAAATTGATTTTACCATATAAAGAGTAGTAAGGAACAGAGCATGCGATTAGGACTAAATAGAGAAAATTATACAAAAATTAATTTGACAATAGGTTTATTCTCAGAAATAAGGCAGAATATAGTTTAATTCTGGAAATCAGTAAGAAATCCCTCGAATGAGGTTCCAATCACAGGGAATCAGTATCAATTAAGGAAAATATCACACAAATAAGGAAATACTGAAAGTCAGGCAATCAGTATTACTCAAAGTAAAATATCACAATTTTAGGGGAATACTCGAAAATCAGTAAAGAGTCTGATGTGAAAAATCAATAAAGCACTAAACATACTTATTCAGAGGTCCAAAAATACTAAAAACAGTATCGATTTGAACGGAATATCATATACTAAGCAAAAATCAAAAAACCCTAATAATGAAATTAAGGATTCATCCCAGAAAATAGCAGGTAATTAAAGGAACCAGTTAGACAAGCATGGTTTAGGCATAAGCAACAAAGAATCAGAAACCCTAACAGTGATTATAGAGCAAGAAATCACAAGAGCACATAGAATATACACGAAAGTACAGTAGCATGCTAGAACAGGTATACAATAATGCAAAATAAACTCGGACTCACACATTGAACCCAGAAATTTGGTACTTTTAACAACAGAGGAATAGAACATTGGAAAAAGCTCAGATGATGTTTAAACATGGTAAAAAATCATAATATAATGCTAGGAAATAAGGAAAAGAACTGTTTTTAAAAAGGATCTTGAAACCCTAGGTTTTGAAAAGTGAAGAATCGTTTTAGGAAACGAGAAGATCTTTGAAGAAAACATGTAAAACCTAATAATATACACAGATCTTTTACATATCTTAAGAAATCGGAGGGTTCAAAGTTAGGGTTTCCAAAAGAACCCAGAAAGGAAGAAGAAAACTCAAAGATATTACCGGCCTTTGGCCGAAAAGTGTAAAGATCTTACTCAGACGACCATAAATGGCCAGAAAGATGGTATGAGACCGGAGAAGTGAGTTGAACTGTTTGGTTCACTTGAGAGCCTCAAACGGTGACACAGGTGTGAAGGATGGAGCCACAAGGCTGGTGAGAGGCGGAAACTTCATAGTTTCCGGCGAGGAGGTGGCCGGAGAGGGGATAGACAGAGCTCAGGGATGAAGGTTCTAGAGAGAGGTGAGAGCATTCATAGAGGTAGGTGAGAAGTGATACGGGAAAATAAACGGGGGGTAGTCTTTAGGAATTAATATGGAAAGGATTAATTTGTGTCGTTGATTTAAATTAATCAACGGCTCAGATCAATGAGGGATTGGGCTGGGTATTTTGTGAGGACTGGCCTAGGTAGTTGGGCTAGTTAAATGGGTTAGGGGTCCGGATTAATTAGGCTAGGATTAAAAAGTGGCTAATGGTTAAATACCCATAAAAATAGATAAATAATTTATAAAAATAGTTAATAATTATAATAAATAAAATTGATGCTTAATAAATTAAATTGAAATGATTAACGAGTATTTAAAAATACAAATGACTAATTGCTGAGTAAAAATGACATAAAACATACAATTAGGCCATAATTGCAAAGGTATTGTGATTATAGCCAAATAGTGCCAATTTGGATGATTGTAAAATAATTTGGTCTTAATAGGACCCTAAATAATAAATTAAATCAAGAAATTCTTTTGAAATTGTCTGAAATGCAATTTTGTAATTAATTATCGGAAATAAAATGTTGGATAAATTAAAAATAAATTAATAAAATATAGGAAAATTATAAAAAAAAAATACCAATTGCTATGAAAGCATGATTTTGAAGGTATATATGCAAATTAAAAATATTTTGAGGAAAAATTGGGTAGCAACAACTGCCCCTCTTTACTTGGGAAGGATGAAAGAGTTGTCGGGTAAAGATATGATGGCCAATTTTGACCGAGTGAAATGGTTTGGAAGATTTCGGCCGCACCCTGGCTTCTGAGTTGCCTACATATCCCTGGTTTTACATGAGATAGGCCGTATGTAGTTCAGCAGTCATCGGCGAAGTATACCAATGAAGTTTTGCAAGAACGGACGCAAAAGTATAGGGTTAGGTGCACAAATGACTTACGGGATTGTTAGGAGAACTGGAGCGGAATCGCTCCTGCCGGGATAGCAGTTTGCTCGCTGGACTACCTGAAAATAAATAATACAAGCATATATTGTGCGTAATTTAAACATGATGCAAATTCCCGTTGGATCATGAATGATGTCTTCGGACGGTTAAGGATGACATACTCAGACCATGACGTCCTGGGCTATGAATTGCTTGATGCAGGATTCGTAGGCCATGAAAATGATGTTCTAGGTCCATGAGGATGGTGCCTACGAATCATGACGCCTTTGAATAATGATATGCAGAGGTTGAAAGATATCCTCAGGCTATGGCATAGTGTTCTCAAGCCATGAAAATTGTGCCTCCGGATGATGACGCCTTTAGATGAGTTGGCGATATTTTAGCCCATGTAGATGCAATAGAATGATGCTAACGAGACAGAGCTTAGTCTTGCGAATAAAAGGGCAGAGCTTAGCCCGAAAGGAAAGCGAAGTAAATAGTGCTTGAGACAGCGGTTAGTCTCGAAAGGTAAATTGGAGGCAGAGCTTAGCCTCGGAAGGCAGAATGGTAGCCTTATGCAATGAATATGGAGACAGTGCTTAGTCTCGAAAGGCAGAATGGAACCTTATGCAATGATACAGATGGAGGTAGAGCTTAACCTCGGAAGGCCGAATGGTAGCCTTATGCAAAGATGCAAATGCAGATGGAGACAGCGTTTAGTCTCGGAAGGCAGAAAGGTAGCCTTATGAAAAATGTAGATGGAGGTAGAGCTTAACCTCGGAAGGCAGAATGGTAGCCTAATGCAAAGATGCAAATGCAGATAGAGACAGTGTTTAGTCTCGGAAGGCAGAAAGGTAGCCTTATGCAAAATGTAGATGGAGGTAGAGCTTAACCTCGGAAGGCAGAATGGTAGCCTTATGCAAGAAATAAAATGACAGTAGGAATTCTTAGCTGGTGATGAATTGCGGCATTGTGATTATTGAGAGCATTGTGACTGTGGAGCATTGAGGCATGTGCGAACATCGGCAAGTGCAGCAGTTTTGAGAGTCGTATTTTGGACAACGTTTGTCCCCTGGGCGGACAGTTTGTTTAGGGATTTTTCAACCTTAGTGCCTGCAACCAAAGAAAGATCGTGAGTTCTATAAACAGGGAGGGGGGTTAGTTCGTATCCCCGCTAGCTTTTCTTGACTTGCTGGGCTCAATCTGATGATATTGTATGTATTATTGGGGTAGCGTTGCTAAATAAAGTTGTTTCAAAAACAAACATGCATGTATAATTAAAAAATAATTTTTGGATGAACCGACGACTGTGACACGGCTCGGGACATTGCAACCTCTCCTGCTACGGAATTTTGAGGGTCCTCCTCAAAATTCTGCCCCAGTTTGATGGATGAATGTCTCTGACTGTTGCTCGTGCAGCGATTGGCTGAAATTGGTCTCCTCAAAATTCTGCCCCAGTTTCCAATTGCGGAGAAAAATGAAATTTTTATTGAATTTCGACCGAACCCATAGGGGAATCAGTTCAGGCGTAGTTCAATTTACATATTTGAGAAAGCATAAAGGTTACACATAGTAGCGTTTGACTGCATCTGAATTGATTGTCTTTGGCCAAACTTCTCCGCCCATTTCTGCGAGTATAAGTGCTCCTCCTGTCAATACCCGGTGAACCATGTACGGACCCTGCCAGTTGGGAGAGAACTTCACTTTGGCTTCGTCTTGATGTGGAAAGATCTTCTTCAGCACCAGCTGCCCCGGTGTGAACTGTCTAGGCTTGACTCTCCTGTTGAAGGCTCGGGTCATTCTGTTCTGATAGAGTTTACCATGACAAACTGCATTCATTCTCCTTTTGTCTATGAGGGTTAGTTGCTCATAACGGCTCTTTACCCATTCTGCGTCGCTGAGCTCAGCTTCTTGTATAATTCTTAGAGATGGAATCTCAACTTAGGCAGGAATAACAGCCTCAGTACAAGCATATAGGGAGTTGCCCCTATTGAGGTGCGAATTGTAGTGCGATATCCCAATAAAGCAAATGATAACTTCTCGTGCCACTGATTGTGCCTTTCTATCATCTTTCTTAGTATCTTCTTGGTGTTTTCTAAATTTCCCAGGTTGGACTTAGGTCTGTTCTCAAAATTCTCAACTTCTTTGACAATCTCGTCAGATATGTCATCTTATTCTAAATCCACGTCCGTTTGTTGCGTTGTCTCGTTGCATGTCACAGTCATCAGTTAATCAAGACACGTAATAGTAATGCCGTATAGGTAAAGTAATGAGAGGAAAAAATGATAGCAATAAATATTGATTCATAAGAAAAATTTAAAAATGCTTTTGATAAATTGAACGATTGTTTTGAACATTGAAGATCTTATTGCAGGAATTAAAATGAGAAAAAGGAAATCATTTTGTAAAGAAAAATAATGAATAGTGCTCGTTTTAGCCTTGCTACCCCGAGGCTCGTCGGGCTTTGGTTGTCCTAACAGTCCATTTCTTGAGGTACTTCCCTCTGCTCACAGCCTGTATGGAAGGGCCTTCCTCCCCCTCCTCCTCAAGAATAACACAGCAGTCCATATCACTGTCCTCCAGAAACAAGTTCCTCATTGTTGTAAACGTTTCTTGTTCGTCTGATCCATAAATAATATCGGCCTGTTGGAAGGTCTGCTCCAGATGCGGTATTGGTTGCTCCAAAGGGTAATAAGGACCGCGCCATGGTGGCGGCCAGTTTTTGAATTCTTCCAAGTGTATTCGTATCCCAAACCGAAAGTGGTGTCGTACTTCTTGAGTTTGATAGGTTTGGACATCCCTTGAAGGTTCTTGCCGAGCCCTTTACCTGGCTCGTACCCTCGCCAATTCATCATACTTGCGATCTTGTTATCCCACCATTTGTATTTGTCGATAGTGTTGACCCGTTCAATGTGGTGATAAGTTTCTCCACCCAGCTTCCTTCTTCCTTCAATCAGCGGAATAGTCTCGCGACTGTAAATAGGGTTGCTACCGTCACCATGAATAATCAACTCTTGGTGGTTCCACTCAAACTTCACTGCCTGATAGGGGTGTTCAAAATCGATCCGAAACCGAACCGAAGCTTAATGGCTTACCGGTATCGGATTAACGGTTTAATGGACGGGGAACGGATTGGGATTTTTTAATTAACGGCTTATCGGTTTGGGGGCGGATTATTCAATTTTCTTAACGGCTAATCCGTTAACCCGTTAAGAATATAAAATTTATTTTTATCCATATATAATTATATATTATATATTAAATATCAAAAACAAAACACAAAATGACAAAAACCCTTCCACTCTCCTAATTCTTAAACAAACAGAAACCTTAAACTTAATTCCTAATTTCCTATTTCCTAACGCCTACTGTCGTCGCCCGTCTGCCCTATTCATCCATTGTAAACCTCAAATGTATGCACACGGTTAAATGTTGAATATGATAGAGTAATATGAATTTGGTTAATGACTTAATGCCTCTGTGTTTGCTAGTCTTACTATCTTAGACCAGAGTTTACCCAAGGAGTTACATTAGTAGGTATAATTAGTAGTCGATTACCATAGGTAGAATTAGGCCGATAAACCGCCCGATAACCGTCCGATAAGAGGTAAGCCGATACCAATCCGTCCGATATCTATCGGGTGGCTAGCGGATTAATACATTTAAAAGCCGATAACCGATAAGCCAAACCGTTAAGAATAAATAACCGCCCAATCCGCCCAATAAGCAGCCCTACTGCCTGATGTAGCGTTGATGCTACGGACCCAGCAGCATGAATCCAGGGTCGTCCCAATAACAGGTTGTAGGATGCTGGCACATCTATCACTTGGAAGTCAACCCCGAACCAGGTTGGTCCCATTTGCAAGCATAAGCTTATCTCACCAATGGTGGACCTTTGAGATCCTTCGAAAGCTTTCACATTGATTGCTCCATCCTTTATCTCATGCATCCCTTTACCTAATTTCTTGAGCGTTATCAATGGACAGATGTTAAGACTGGATCCTCCATCGATCAGGATTCTGTTGATGAAATAATCTTCGCATTTCACAGTGATGTGCAGTTCTTTGTTGTGACCCAACCCTTCAGGTGGCAGCTCGTCCTCATGGAAAGTGATCTTGTGGCTTTCTAGCACTTGGCCTACCATATTGGCCATTTCCCCGCTAGTGATGTTGTTCGGCACATAGGCTCCGTTCAGCACCTTCAATAAAGCATTCATGTGCGTCTCGGAATTCTGCAACAAAGATAAGATGGATATTTGCGCTGGCGTCTTGTTCAGCTGGTCGATGACCGAATACTCCTTGGCTTGTACTTACCTCCAAAGGTCGTCTGGACCTGTCTCGACAATGGGAGGCCGACTGGAAGCTTGCCTGCTGGATTCATCCAGATGTTCAGGGGTATAGACTCTACCAGTTCTTGTCATACCCTGCGCTGCAACAGCTTCTTCAGTCTTGACTTTGCCTTTCCTTCTCGCCTCGGTTGTATAGTCCCATGGTATAGCATTTGTATAGAAATGTGGTGTGGTCGACATCACCACCGTGATTGGCGCAGCTACCCTCACTTCGAATGGAACATGTGCCTGGGGTGGTAAGGTGGAAACCTCAAATGGTGCGGGTGCATTTGCCGGAGACACAAACTCAACTTCAATTGATACTGGTGTCTTTGCAGGTGACGCTGATTCAAACTCATGAGGCATAGACATATCTACCTCAGCATCCGCAGATGGCTGAATCTGGACTATGATTGGATTGAGAGTAACCGCTGGCTTCTTTGGGTCATCGCCTTCCACGATCAACCCGATTGACCCCTCGGGGACCCAGTCGTCTTCTATTTCAATCAAGTGGATTCCTCCACCCTTATGGTCCGGAAGAGGATTGTTGCGAATATTTGGAGCGGATTCCTTTTCCACGATGACCTTGTGTCAATCAGGGATTGTATTTTTTCCTTCAAAGAGCGGCATTCATCAATGGACCCTTCATGCCGGAGTGGTATGCACAGGACTTGTTTGGGTTGAACCATTGAGAAGGATTCTCAGGGGTTACAGCAGGGATTGGGGTGACATAACCAGCAGCTTTGAGCTTCTCATACAGCTGGTCGATGGGTTCAGCGATGGCGATATACTGTTTTCGAGGTCTGCGATCAAAATTAGGACGAGTTCAAGGGAAGTTTTGACGGGTAGGGGGTGATTGGTAATGAGATGGTTGGGAATTGTAAGTGTGGTAGACAGGAGCCGGTTGTGAGTATCTGGGTGAAGCAGGTTGATATGTCGGTGGTGGAGGTGATTGATAAATTGGTGGTGGAGGTGATTTATAAGTGGCTGGTGGAGCTTGGTATGAGGGTGAGGGTGCTTGGTAATTTGGGGTTGGTTGATATGTGAGTGGAGGTGTTGGGTAAGTTTGGTATTTGAGTGGGGATTTGGTTCTTTGTGCAACCATCACGGCTCCCGCGTCTCTTTTCTTAGACACACCACCAGACTGCAAAGCCTTGTTTGTAGCTTGCAAGGCTTCAAAATTTATGACCATACCGCTCTTGATACCTTCTTCAATCCGTTCACCTAATTTGATAATGTCGGAGAACTTGTGGTTCTCAATCACCATCAACCGTTCATAGTACTGCAGGTCCTGGGCCCGGACAAAGAACGTGTTCATCTACTCCTCTTCTAAGGCGGGCCTGACTTTGGCAGCTTCGGACCTCCAGTGAGTAGCGTACTCGCGAAATGTCTCCGTGGGCTTCTTTTTCAAATTCTGAATATAGAACACGTCTGGTGCGTTCTTTGTGTTGAACCTGAATCTGTCCATAAAGTCAGATGCCATGCTCACCCAATTCGACCATTTATTAGGATCTTGGCTGATGTACCAAGACAACGCATCTCCTTTCAAGCTCTTCGTGAATAGCTTCATGCAGATCCTTTCATCCTTCCCTACTCCACCATCTTGTCACAATAAGTTCTCAGATGGACCCTTGGATCACATGTATCATCAAACATTTCAAACTAGGAGGTTTGTATCCCTCGGGCAGTTCGACATTAGGCTGTATGCAGAGGTCTTCATAGTTCAACCTTTCAACTCCCTTGATTCCCTCGACGCCTTGAACCCGGCTGGTCAGCTTCCTAAGTTCCTCGTCCAGGTTCTTGATAAACAGGTCCTTTTCGTCAGACTCGGGTGTGTATATGATAGGAGAAGTGGAGTGTGGCATAGTCTCCACGTAGATGGGATTGTTATGTTGGCCTGGCGCATGAGTGTGGAAATGGTTATTTGTGGAGTTCTGAGGTTCTGAGATAAGTAATGGATTGTTATTTGGAGTGTGGCAGGCATTGCATTGCGCTGGAGGAGTTTGGTTCTTTGGTGGGGTGTTGTGATGATGATTTGCGGGATGATTTTGCTGCTTTGGGATGTTTTGAAGAGGTGTAGGATTCTGGATGTTGACGTCTGGGACGTTAAGGGAGAATGACAGTTTTTCCAGTTTTCGAACTTGATCAAGCTCTTCTTGAAACTTTGACAACTCCCGTTCCAGCTGCAATACAGTTTCATTCTGAATCCGAATACTCTGGCCATCATTGGCCTCTACCCGTTCAACCACATTCTCATTTCTGTTGTTTCCTGAATCTTTCATTTTCTTTTTTGCCTTTGTTCTTGCCTTTGGGAGGACTAAGAGGAGGAGAAGGTGGAGGGCCCCCTAGATCTTGTAAGATAGGATGATGATGCCAAAGTGCACGAACTAACCATTGGGGAGGGGAATAAATAAATAAAGAAAAAAAACAAAAACAAAAGGTAGCCAAGCCAGTGAGGATTGAAAAGTATTGTGGTATTTATACATATAGTGCGGGAATGTAAAGCGCGTCCTAATTTGGGGACCTCTTTTGTGCCCGAGGTAGGCCTAGCGACAAATTGATTTGGAGAACTTAAGATGCTAAATGCCTCATTTTATTGATAAGAAAATAGACGAATCCCAAAATGACACTAAATAAACATGAAGTAAAGGTCACTAATGGCCATTGGCCTTATTACATTGATAAAGTAAAAGAAAGACATTCCTATCTACTTGGTCCCAGAAGGACCTTCCCCAGACTCGGCATTCTTGCCTCCCTCGTACAGTTTCTCCAACCCGCGAAGTCCCAGTAATAGGTATGCTCTAGTTAGATGTCCTCCTTCGGTCCCTTCAATCTTTTACCAGTCTTCAATCCTTTTGAGAAATTATTCCTCCAGCTCCACTATGCCTCGCTCCAAATACCCTAACCTTTTGTTGGTGATGATAGCCATATTTTTCCATTCCTCGACCAGTTTCTCGCTAGACTCATGTATTTCGCGGTGCTCATCCTCACACTAACGGATCCTCTTGTACAGCTGGTTGTATTTGACTTGTGCCTCGGCCTTTTCATCTATAACCCTGTGGCCCTGAACAAACCCTGGCTCGCTCAGACTACCCCATATTTCTGCCAACCAACCAGGATAGAAAGGGGTACAACCGGCATGATATATGTCTGGCTAGATGGTGTCCTTCTCCATTACAATATTGCAGTGCCACATGTGCTGCACTTGTGAAGACTATCGTCATTTTGGAAGTCAGCTCGAAGATGGCTCATCTTGTCGACCCTGGGTATGACTTGCTTCCTACCTGCTTGCCTCATAACTCGAAGAGGGACGTAAGGGTATGTTCCTCTTAGACCAATTAGTATTAGGAACGGTGCATCCTGGAATGGGCGATGAACTCCTCTGTTGGAAACCACTCGAACATACACTGAACCTGTTCTTCAGTCAGCTTATCAAAGAGCTCGACCTATCCTTTGGCGTTATCAGGCTGAGCAAACATGTCGGGGATGTAATTCATTCGCTTTGGATGGTGGAAAGCGATGTGATCATCCCAAACTCTTTGATGAATTTCTTGTCGGTATTCGCCCTTTTGGAGATGTTCCATGAGCCAAAGTTGAAGTAGTAGATTGCAGCTTTTGAAGTGTCGCACCCCTCGTTGACGCTTTTCCAAGGCTCGATATACGTCTGCAATGATCATGGGCACAATGCTGAAGTTTTTCCCACCAATTCCTTCCATTAGTGTCTTGGTTACCACGGCCAGTCTAGTGTGGATTCTCTCCTTCTTTATTGGAAACACAATCAGACCCAAGAAGCAAAACATGAAGACGAATACTCTACGATGGATGTGTCCCAAGGATGTGATGGCAAACTCGTCGTGGTAGGTACGGTATGATTTGCTATGACCGTACCTTTTGTACAAGTAGTCAAAAGGGATGTATGACTTCTTTAAGCATGCTAGTTCTGCATTCTTCTTCAGACCAATCATTTTGAGGAAACCTTTGCATGTGCGATTCTCAAGCACTAGCAACCCCGGGGTTTCCATACTAGGCCATCCAGTCCTCCTATTTCCTCCAGCAAAGGTGTCATTTCAATGTCCCCAAAGTGGAGCACGGACCTTTCACAATCCCAGAACAGAGTAGCAGCCTCTATTATCATGTTGTTAGGTTGGATTTCTAGGAGAGATGGTAGATTGTCCAAGTATTTTCTGACGAGAGTTTTGTCACTAGAATGTAAATCTTCCCACCAACTTAGAAATCTTGGATGGATATTGGAGACCATGCCGAATCTGGGGACTTCGTGCCTCATTTTTCTGCAAGGAAAACAAGGTTAGGCCCTTACCCCCACCAGGCTCGACTATTTAACATCAACAATTAGCATAAAGCATTTAGTTCTGCACAGAACGTGATGATGTCCGTTTGGGTTTAGGGAAACCTAGTGGACTTTTGGATAAGGCAATCTTAAAAGTTATCGTGTGGACCACACTTTAGCCTGGCTAGGTTTGACCATGATGCATGAAACAACAATATAACGGAGCAAGGTTTCTATGGGGTTTTAGACTGGTACCCTTGAGCGAACAACTCAAGGGGGAAGGCACGGAACTGTCGACTGCACCGCTGATCGACTAGTTTTATCGCAAATAAGTCTTTCCGAATTTAGGGGGAATAATATAGGAAGAGCGCAACCACTCATCAAGAATTGCTATAGTATTTTGTTTGGCATGAGTGGAGTATGAATGTTGAGCATGATTATGCAATAATAAATAAGCATTAAAAATATGTTGTCATGTATTTGCACGTTAGGAAAGCGGTAAATACAACAGTTATGATTTAAAGCGATTACAAAGGAAAAAAAAGAAACATGTCAGTTTTGCCTTTTGAAAGGAATAAATATTCGAAAAATAATTAATTGCACATAGAGGGGGGAAAGGAAAGGGTGCAAAATATCAAACAAAGCATACTCGGGCAAATTCACAAAGTGGTTTATAATGGTAAAAGCCTATAATCCCCAACAGAGTCGCCATGATGTCGCGCCCCATCTTTCCTCGCGGAGATCAGGTTTATGACATTCAGTTGAGACAACTCTTTCCTTTTGGGAAAGGGGTTTGTCTTTTTGAGAGTCGCCACCTAACGGTTTTTAAAGGTGCATTAGGATACAAAAGGGGTTCATTTACAGCTACGTTGTTAACTAGAGATAGGGTAAGGGCTTGAAATTATCCTAAGGGGAAGGTGTTAGGCACCCCTCAGGATCCACAAGTGTGGTTCCCGGCCAAACAGCTTTTGTGAATTTGTACGGCTTAGCAAACAAACAAATAAAGGCTCAAATAAGAGGGGATTTAAGTCTTAAGCACGCAGATGTTTGAAAGTAGTAAAGAAGGTTAGATTTTGAAAGGATTACGATCTAAGCATATAAAGGGTATCCTAGGTTTATAATAATATGGATCACACCAATGCAATACCCGGTAATCACTCCTCGAAGAGGGGCTACACGTGGTATTAGCGCACCGGTAATCATATCCATATTCCACCATTTCCCACCCCGTGAAAGTAACTAAATCGAGTGTTGGTCTCGAACTCTATTGCATGTTGTTACCCGTCCCTTCCTATCAGCCCCGGAGGAATTTAGGAATTTTATCCTATAAGGGATGTTCTAGGTAGACCCTCAGGTTTGAAGGAAAAATACTAAGGCGATAGATAAGAACATGTAGGACTGCAATTAGGGGGAAACACAGAAAAGAAAAGAAAAGACACAAGTATACCTCCACAGGTAATGCAAATAGGCAGCACGACTCATACACAGTTAAGGTCTTTTGATTCAGATCCTAAAACAGGGTATCTAAATGATAATAATAACAAAGAAGCAGATTTCCAATTTTAGCAATTTAATCACCTAAGGCTTGCCTAGGCGGGGGACAGTGTATACTAATTATCTGAAATTTTAAAGGGACTGTTGCAAATTATTAGCTACACATGTTGTTTAGGTTGTTCAGAACACAGAATTGTTGCCAGTCGCTTTAGAGAAACTTAGTGAAGTTGTTTTATACCTTTTACATGCACCAGTAGTTAGACTAGGTGTTGTTAAGCGAGTATGAATGAAATCCTAAAACATGGTATCTAATGCACAGGTAGGGATGCAGAATGATGCATATGCAGAATTCTAAGCAGGATTTCTAAATGCTCACAGCATTATGCATGATTTCAGAATATGCAAGAGTACAGTTTGTTAGTGTTATCCTAGGGACAGGATTTCTAAGTGCGCATAGCAATATGAAACATGATTGCAGAAGATACCAATTATTAACATTATTTACCCTATCACAAAATTTTCTAAGTGATGAATGACAGTACTGAAACAAGATGCTGAAACAGTGTTCATAAAGCCTAAATAGCATGATTTCTAATGCATGATATGCTTTGCACATGTTGATCCTAAACATGATTTCTATTACGCAAATAAGGAATGTAAACCTAATAGCATGGTTTCTACCCTTTAATATTTATAACACGCATAACTACCCTTTCCCTTTTCACTATCCATCCCCAAAGAGTTGTTTACAACAATTATTACATGTCATTTGCATGAATTACATAAATGAATAATGAAAATAAGAAGTTATACTATAGGGAGCGTATTGATAGGCCCAGAATATCCAGAATACCTCATTTCCATTCTATTCACAACCTTTCACATGATCCAGGTCTGTCAAAGTTCTCTAAGGATCTCAAGGGATCCGGGGAAGTGCTCACACCCAGAGTCATAACCAAAGTGGAGTAAGTGCAATGTGGAAGAGCCAGCCTTAATGTGTCAGAGTTCAGAGGGAGCTCATAAGGGTCCCTAAGCAGTCACACATTAAGGGAGCAGAACCTAGACTTCTAAGAGTATGTGAGAGTGCTTGATATAGTTTTGAAAAGATCAAGTAGGAAAACAGATTTTGAAAATAACTTGTTTGAAATAAGTTAGAACAATAGAAGAGTGTTACTCAGTGAAAACAGTTTGAAAGGGAATAGGGTAAGACAATCAGAGTCTCAGGATCAGAACAGTACACATAGAGCAAGAAACAAGAACCAAATCAGTTTAACACTCACAAGCAGGGACTGAGGGGTAGGGGACAAGTATGACACACATAGGTGTAGATTTGCATCTAAGTTAGCACCAGAGAAGTACTAAGGTATTACAGCACTTAACAACCACAGAAACAGTTTATTCATAAAGAGGTCAGGCCAGAAACAAACAGAATTAGATTGAATGGGGTGCTAGGGGAGATAACACGATGAATCCAAGGGAGGATAGGACAGCTTAACAATAATAATAGTAAAGTGAAAGTAGACATGCTAATTACAGGGTACACAACAGAACTATAAGTAAAAGCATAGTAGAAATAGAAGGAACTGCAATACCAAAAGAAACATGTTGTTTTGAAGCTTTAAGTTAAACTGAAAACATACAAGCTAAAGGAGAATAAGTGCAGAGTGAAGAGAAATAGAGTGTATAATACTCAGTCTTGGCTTGCAGCCGACTGAGAATAGCAAATAACCAGCAAGAATAACAAGAGAGAATATGTGTGTGTAAGAGAGTTCAGAACGGTATTTTTGTTCTTATCTTATGCTAATGAGAGAGTAGAGTATATATAGTTTTGAAAATAGGCAGAGAATATGGTAACAAGTACTAGTTAAGCATAATTATAGAAGTAATTACAATTATAATCCTATCAATACAAGTATCCCCTTTAATCAAGGAGTCATAGTCCAAACGGATACCAACAGTGATAAACAAGGAAGGGAATCAATTGAAAATTGATTTTACCATATAAAGAGTAGTAAGGAACAGAGTATGCGATTAGGACTAATTAGAGAACAGACCAATTAAGGAAAGTGTACAAAAATTAATTTGGCAATAGGTTTATTCTCAGAAATAAGGCAGAATATAGTTTAATTCTGGAAATCAGTAAGAGATCCCTCGAATGAGGTTCCAATCACAGGGAATCAGTATCAATTAAGGAAAATATCACACAAATAAGGAAATACTCAAAGTCAGGCAATAAGTATTACTCAAAGTAAAACATCACAATTTTAGGGAAATACTCGAAAATCAGTAAAGAGTATGATGTGAAAAATCAATAAAGCACTAAACATACTTATTCAGAGGTTCAAAAATGCTAAAACAGTATCGATTTAAACGGAATATCATATACTAAGCAAAAATCAAAAACCCCTAATCATGAAATTAAGGATTCATCCCAGAAAATAGCAGGTAATTAAAGGAACTAGTTAGACAAGCATGGTTTAGGCATAAGCGACAAAGAATCAAAAACCCTAACAGTGATTATAGAGCAAGAAATCACAAGAGTACATAGAATATACACGAAAGCACAGTAGCATGCTAGAACAGGTAAACAATTTTGCAAAATAAACTCGGACTCACAGATTGAACCCAGAAATTTGGGGTTTTTAACAACAGAGGAATTGAACAAAGGAAAAAGCTCAGATGATGTTTAAACATGGTAAAAATAACAAGATAATGCTAGGAAATTAGGAAAAGAACTATTTTTAAAAAGGATCTTGAAACCCTAGTTTTGAAAAGTGAAGAATCATTTTAGGAAACGAGAAGATCTTTGAAGAAAACATGTAAAAACCTCACAATATATACAGATCTGTTACATATCTAAAGAAATCGTAGGGTTCAAAGTTAGGGTTTCCAAAAGAACCCAGAAAGGAAGAAGAAAACTCAAAGATATTACAGGCCTTTGGCCGGAAAGTGTAAAGATCTTACTCGAACGGCCATAGATGGCCAGAAAGATGGCATGAGACCGGAGAGGTGAGTTGAACTGTTTGGTTCACTTGAGAGCCTCAAACGATGACACAGGTGTGAAGGATGGAGCCACAAGGCTGGTGAGAGGCGGAAACTTCATAGTTTCCGGCGATGAGGTGGCCGGAGAAGGGATAGACAGAGCTCAGCGATGAAGGTTCTAGAGAGAGGTGATAGAATTCATAGAGGTATGTGAGAAGTGAGACGGAAAATGAAACAGGGGGAGGGAGGTAGTCTTTAGGAATTAATATGGAAAGGAATAATCTAGGCCGTTGATTTGAATTAATCAACGGCTCAGATCGAATGAGGGATTGGGTCGGGTATTTTGTGAGGACTGGGCTAGGTAGTTGGGCTAGTTAAATGGGTTAGGGGTCCGGATTAATTAGGCTAGGATTAAAAAGTTGCTAATTGTTAAATACCCATAAAAATAGATAAATAATTTATAAAAATAGTTAATAATTATAATAAATAAAATTGATGCTTAATAAATTAAATTGAAATGATTAACGAGTATTTAAAAATACAAATGACTAATTGCTGAGTAAAAATGGCATAAAACATATAATTAGACCATAATTGCAAAGGTATTGCGATTATAGCCAAATAGTGCCAATTTGGCTGATTGTAAAATAATTTGGTCTTAATAGGACCCTAAATAATAAATTAAATCAAGAAATGCTTTTGAAATTATTTGTAATGCAATTTTGTAATTAATTATCGGAAATAAAATGCTGGATAAATTAAAAATAAATTAATAAAATATAGGAAAATTTTAGAAAAATACAAATTGCTATGAAAGCATGATTTTGAAGGTATATATGCAAATTAAAAATATTTTGAGGAAAAATTGGGTATCAACACCAAGTCGCCTCCTCGACCACCTGACCCCTCCACTGAACCTTCACTAAAGCAATGTTCTTTGACCTTAGGTTTGTGACCTACCCTTCCAAGATAGCCACTAGCTCCTCAACATAAGATAGATCCTTGTCCAATTGGACTGAAATGAAATCTAATACATGAGTTGGATCATCGTGATACTTCCGGAGCATGAAAACGTGGAATACCGGATGAACTCCTCCTAGGTTGGGAGGTAGAGCAATCTCATAAGCAACCTCTCCAACACGCCGCAATATCTCGAAAGGACCAATGTACCTCGGACTCAACTTTCCCTTCTTCCCGAATCTCATGACGCCCTTCATAGGAAAAACCTGAAGCAAGACCCGTTCTCCAACCATGAATGCCAAATCGCGAACCTTCCGGTCCGCATAACTCTTTTGTCTGGACTCGGTTATGCTAAGTCTATCCTGAATCACCTTCACCTTATCCAGGGCATCCTGGACCATGTCTGTACCCAACAATCGGGCCTCGCCGGACTCAAAACAACCCACTCGGGACCGACACCGCCTACCATATAGAGCCTCATACGGTGACATCTGAATGCTAGACTGATAACTATTTTTGTAGGAAAACTCCGCAAGTGGCAAGAACTGGTCCCATGACCCTCAAAACTCCATCACACAAGCACGGATAATATCCTCTAGAATCTGAATCGTGCGCTCGGACTACCCGTCTGTCTGAGGGTGAAGGGTTATGCTCAGCTCCACCTTAGTACCCAACTCCTATTGTATGACTCTCTAGAACTGTGATGTAAACTATTTACCTTTGTCTGAAATGATGGAAACTGGGACACCATGAAGGCGTACAATCTCTCTGATCTAAATCTCAGCCAATCTATTTAAAGAGTAAGTAGTCATCACTGGGATGAAATGAGTTGACTTGGTCAGCCGATCCACAATCACCCAAATAGCATCGAACTTCCTCAAAGTCCGTGGAAGTCCAACTACAAAATCCATGGTGATCCGCCCCCACTTCCACTGTGGGATCTCTAACCTCTGAAGCAAGCCACCTGGTCTCTGATGCTCATACTTGACCTGCTAACAGTTGAGACACCTGGCCACAAACCCAACTATATCATTCTTCATCCTCCTCCACCAATAGTGTTGTCTCAAATCCTGGTACATCTTCGCGGCACCCGGATAGATGGAATACCGCGAGCTATGGGCCTCCTCAAGAATCAACTCCTAAAGCCCATCCATATTGGGCATTAATATCTAACCCTGCATCCTCATCATGCCATCATCATCAATAGTCACATCTCTAGAATCACCTCGCCGAACCTTTTTCTAAAGGACTAGAAGATGGGGGTCATCATAGTGGCGCTCCCTGATACGGTCATAAAGAGAAGACTGAGCGACCACACAAGCCAATACCCAGCTCGGCTCTGAAATGTCTAGTCTCACAAACTGGCTGGCTAAAGCCTGCACGTCCAATGCCAAGGGCCTCTCTGCTGCTGGAAGATATTCCAAACTCCCCAAACTCTCCGCCCGGCGACTCAAGGCGTCGGCCACTACATTGGAATTCCCTGGGTGGTATAATATAGTGATGTCATAATCCTTAAGTAGCTCTAACCACCTCGGCTGACGCAAATTAAGATCTTTTTTCTTGAACAAGTGCTGCAAACTCTGGTGATCTGTGAAGATCTCACAAGGAACATTGTACAAATAATGGCGCCAGATCTTCAAGACGTGAACAATAGCTGCTAACTCAAGATCGTGGACATGATAATTCTTCTCATTCACTTTTAACTGTTTGGACGCGTAGGCAATCACCCTACTGTCCTGCATCAACACCGCACCAAGACCAATCCTCGATGTATCACAATAGACATTGTAAGATCTCGAACCTATAGGCAATAGTAATACTAGGGATGTAGTCAAAGTTGTCTTGAGCTTCTGAAAGCTCTCTTCACACTCCTCTGTCCACCTGAACGGAGCACCCTTCTGGGTCATCCTGGTCATAGGTGCTGCAATAGATGAAAACCCCTCTACAAAGCAATGGTAATATCCTGTAAAACAAAGGAAACTACGGATTTCTGTAGCTGATGATGGTCTAGGCCAACTATGCTGCCTATACCTTATTCGGGTCTACCTTGATCCTATCACTAGATACTACATGACCCAAGAATACCATTGAATCAAGCCAGAATTCACACTTAGAAAATTTTGCATACAATCTCTTCTCCCTCAAAGTTTGAAGCACAGTTCTGAGGTGTTGCTCATGATCTTCCCGAGACCTGGAATACACTAGAATGTCACTAATAAACACAATGGCAAAGGAGTCAAGATACGGTCGGAACACACTGTGCATCAAATGCATAAAGGCTGTTGGGGAATTAGTCAGCCCAAAAGACATGACAAGAAACTCATAATGACCATATCTGGTCCTGAAAGCAGTCTTCGGGATATCCGGCTCCCGAATCTTCAACTGATGATAGCCAGAACGCAAGTCAATCTTGGAAAATACCGTGGAACCCTATAACTGATCAAATAAATCATCAATGCGAGGCAATGGATATCTATTCTTCACTGTAACCTTGTTCAGCTGACGATAATCAATACACACACGCATAGAACCATCATTTTTCTTCACAAACAAGATAGAAGCACCTCAAGGTGACACACTGAGCCTAATGAAACCCTTATCAAGAAACTCCTGCAACTGATCCTTCAACTCCTTCAACTCAGGAGGAGCCATACGGTAAGGAGGAATAGCTATGGGTTGAGTGCCCGACAACAAATCAATGCCAAAATCAATATCTCTATCGTGCAGCATGCCCGGAAGATCAGCTGGAAATACATCAGGGAAATCCCTCACTACTAGAACTAACTCAATTATAGGGGTATAAATACTGACATCTATCATATATGCCAAATACGCGTCACACCCCTTCTCAACCATTTGATGAGCCTTAAGAAATGAAATGACCATGTGGGGAGTATACTCTAAGGTACCTCTCCACTCTTATCGCGGTAAGCCTGGCATAGCCTCACGGTCTTAGCATGACAATCAATATAGCATAATGGGGCGACAACCAATCCATGCACAAGATAACATCAAAATCTATCATATTGAGCAATAATAAATCGGCTCTGGTCTCAGAACCACTAAGAGCAATCAAACACAACCGATATACGTGGTCCACAACAAGAGAATATCCCATAGGAATAGATACATAAACATGGGAACTCAAAGAATTCTGAGATACCCCCAAATATGGAGAAAAATAAGAAGACACGTATGAATACGTACAACCTGGGTCAAATAATACTGATGCATTTCTATGATAGACGGGGACAATACCTGTGATGACAGAATTTGAAGCAACTGCCTCTGAATGGGCTGGAAGGGCATAATACCTGCCCTGGCCTCCCCCTTTAGGGCGACCTCCACCTCCACCTCGAGTTGCCTAAGTAGGTGGGGCGGCAGGTGGGGCTGGAAGAATGGCCGGAGGGCCCGGTGGAGCACGTGGCGACTGAGAAGTCTGTGGAGGTACAACCCTCTTGAGTCTGGGGTAATCCCAAACAATATGACGAGTATCACCACACTAAAAAAAACCTCGGAGGGCGCGGCGGCTGAGACTGACTCAGACCTGGCCAGTTGGACGGGTCGTTAATAGCACCCTGAGCAGGAGGCACACTAGATACTGGCGGTGCATAATAAGGATCCTGAGGTCTAGAAGGGGTTGTAACACCACTGGCTACTGGAAGAGCTGAACGAACAGGGCGAATCACAAAACCCCTGCCATGGCATGTTGTTGGCACACAAACTCCTGAATAATGACCAGTCTCGCGAGACCTCTTGGCCTCTCTCTCCTCTCTGTCCCAGGCAAGCATGCCCTCCACTCTCCTGGAAATATCACGACCTGCTGATAGATAAGTGATGTTCATCTCGAACTCCCTGGCCATACTTGTCTGAATACTGGGGTGGAGTCCCTCAATGAAGCGACAAACCCTCTCTCTGACTGTAGAAACCAAAGGCGGTGCATGCCAGTCCAACTCACTGAAACGGACTGCATAATCCGACACAGTCATAGAACCCTGGCGCAGCTGCTCAAACTCTGCGCGCCAAACATCCCTGAGGCTCTGAGGGACATACCCACTCAAAAACATATCTGAGAACGGAGTCCAAGTGAGTGAGGCTGCATCGTGTGGACGACTCATCTCATAGGAACTCCACCACTAATATGCCTCTCTCCTCAGCTGGAATGCGATGAAGGAAACCCCGCTCATCTCTGTTATGACCATAGTGCGAAGAATACGATGACACTCCTCAAGAAAACCCTTAGCGTCCTCTAAATCTAATTCGCTGAAAGTGGGTGGGTGGTACTTCTTGTACCTCTCAAGTCTGAGTTGCTCTGCCACAGAAGCAGCTACCCTGGTCTCATGTTGAATCATAGTCATTAGGGAACTAGGAATAAACGTTGGGCCTGATCAAACTGGACCCTCTGCTCAGGAGTACGGGCTACGGGAGTCTGTGTCCCTTCCCCGAGCCTGAGATGTGGCGGGAGCTATCAGAATCAGTCCAGCCAGAGCTAAAGTGTTGAACATGCTCATGAACTGAGCTAAGGTCTCCTGGAGGGCTGGAGCAGCAATAGGAACCTCCGGTGTCGGCCCTCCAGCTGGAGCTGCTGGGGGCTCCTCTGTCGCAGCTTACGCCGGTGCTCTGGCTGCACCGCGTGGTATTCCTCTACCCCGATCCCGGCCTCTGGTGGCTCTAGCAAGGGGCTCGGGTGCCTGATCGTCAGATCTCCCGGTACGGGTCCTCACCATCTGTGAGAAGAATAGAATAGAAAATTTTAGAATTTTGATGTCAATAACTCGCACGACAAAGAAATCAAAGAAGTATGATTGTTCTTAACCGTTCTATAGCCTCCCGAAGATAAGTACAGACATCTCTGCATCGATTTGCGAGACTCTAATAAATCGGCTTGTGACTCACGATACCTATGAACCTAGAGCTCTGATGCCTACATGTCACGGCCCATTTTCCCCCTCCGAAAGACGTCGTGACGGCACCTAGTCGCTACGACTAGGTAAGCTTATTAAAATTGGAAATAATAGAAATAAAGAAAATAAGGAACTATTAAGCCTCAATAATGACGATATAATAGTAAAATGCCGCTCAGCATATACAAGTAAAACCAGTACACAAATTTATACACAATTCTTCCCAAAACACGGAATCATGAGTCACAAGCTTTAAGAAAATCTATCTAATAGTGTGCTATACAAAGAGTCTAAGAATTACAGGAGGGAAACTAAGTAAAAGATAGAGGGGGACTCTGAGGATCTGCGGACGCGTACAGATATACCTTGAAGTCTCCGGTGGCTGCTTGCTGCACCAATGCTGAGGCGGACGAGAGGTACCTGGGTCTGCACACGAAAAATATGTGCAGGAAGGGCATGAGTACACCACAACGGTATCCAGTAAGTGCAAAGCCTAACCTCGGCCAAGTAGTGACGAGGTCAGGTCAGGGCCCTACCGGTGTAAATATAATGAAATAAGACAGAAAGAAATCTTACAGTAAAACAAATACGGAAATCTAAAGGAATAGAATTCAATGAAAGCCATTAGCTCAGAGCATAGTAATAGCAACAGGGGATCTCCCGGGATACCATCCCGTAATCCCAAACGTAAATATGCAGGGGGATCTCCCGGAATACCGCTCCGTAGTCCCAAAATAAATATGCAATGTTGGGGGATCTCCTGGAATACCGTTCCGTATACCAAAGTAAATATGCAGTACAGGGGCATCTCCCGAAATATCGTTCCGTAGTTCCAAAGTAAATATGCATAGGGGTGATCTCCCGGAATACCATTCTGTAGTCCCAAAGTAAATATGCAGCTCAACCAATAAACGCAACAGTTACAACAAGAAAAACTAAAGTGTAGACTGAGTTGAAATCAAAGAAACGGGAAATTTCACTAAACTGATGTACAGAGTTCAAATAGACAGTCAAGACACGTAGACATGTTTTTCTAATCTGAACAAGGTAGTTACATATTCTAGTATAGTTCAAATAAGGAAAACAGGTTATGATTTAGTGAAAATGGAGTTTTACAACAAATAGCCCGTGTATGTACTCGTCACCTCACGTACACGGCGCTCATATATCAAAAAATACAAAGATCCTAAGGGTAGTTCCCCCACACAAGGTTAGGCAAGCCACTTACCTCGAACAAAGATCAAATCAATCTGAAATCACGCTCTTGCCACGAGTATCTAACTCTAAGTGTCCCAAATCAAATCAAATCAATTATATAAAGTAAATATAGCTACAAGTGACTAATCTAGCTAATGAAATCAAAGTTAGGGCAAGAAAATACAAAAACGCCCAAAAAGCCTCCCCGGGCCCACGTATCGAAATCAGGTAAAAGTCACAAATTATGAACACCCATACACTCCTCAATCTAACCATACAAAATTCACTCAAATCCAATACCAAAATCTCGATCAAAATCCCAAAATTCGGCCTAAGAACTTTTCTCAATTTTTTTCCCAATTTTCCAACTCAAATCCGAAACTAATGATAAAATCAAGCATAGATTAGTGGGAATTAATAATAAAGGAGTTAGAAATCATTACCCAATAACTTCCTTCGAAAATCTCTCCAAATTTTTCCTTCTGTTGGGCTCTCAATCAATTTTTGTGAATATGAACTCAAACCCTCGTTTTTGAACTTTAAATTCTACCAAGTGATTTCTTAATCGCGATCACGGAAACACCCTCGCGATCGCGGAAATACCCTCGTGATCGTAAAGAACAACTTTGTTGCCTCAGACATTTACTCTACACGAACGCGTAACACCTCATTCGAACGCGATGCGCTAGTTGTCCACACCTACGTGATCGCAATTGACCTCACGTGACCGCCAAGAGTATCACTCAACTCCATTGTTGCCTCACATCTTCTTCGCGAACGCGGCCTAGCCCACGCGTTCGCGATGAATATCCTCTCGACCTTATGTGATCGCTGCCCACTTTTGGCGAACGCTAAGAACAAACTTGGATGATATCCCATATGCTCTATGCGACCGCGAGCCTTCTTACGCGATCGTGATGAAGGAAACCAAATGTAGAACACCAGAAAAATCTGCCAACTCTCTAAGTCCAAAAATGACCCGTTGAGTATATGAAATACGCCCAAGGCCCCCAGGACCTCAACTAAACATACAAACCAATCCTAGAACATTATACGAACCTATTTGAGCCTTCAAATCACGTCGAACAACATCTAAACACGGACTATGCATGGATTCAAGCCTAATGAACTTTGAAATTTCTATATTCTACAACGACGTCGAAACATATCAAATCTCGTCCGAATGACCTCAAATTTTACAAAAAAGTCAAAAATTACCCTAAGAACCTACTCCCACTTCCGAAATTCCATTATGGGGATGATATCAAAATTTTGACTGCCGACCAAAATCGTCAAAAATCCAATTTTTGCCAATTCAAGCCTAAATCTACTACGGACCTCCAAATCACATTCCGGACGCGCTCTTAAGTCCATAATCACCTAACGAAGCTAACAGAACCATCAAAATTAAAATCTGAGGTCGTTACACACAAGGCATCATCCGATTGACTTTTCCAACTTAAGCTTCCAAATAAGAGACTAAGAGTCTCAATTCGTTTCAAAAGCCAACACGAACCCTCCCGAAAACCAAAAATAGCAAAGTAAGATACAGGGAAAGCAGTTAATATTGGATCGGAGCTCTAACTCTCAAAACAATCGGTCGGGTCATTACAGTGAGGTATCAACTTGGTGATAGACTTAAATTCTTAAATAAAACAAGAACATATAAAATAAAATAAAAAGAAACAGGCATGAAAACAACTTGAGAAACATATTGAAGCCAAATCACCAAATAGAGTCATGGTCGTGGCTGTTGAAGATCAACATCACAATGATCGAAGGTGTATGGATGATGAGACTGGTTTATCTTCTGTTACAAGGGGAAGAAAGAGAAACAACAAGAATGGAAAGAAGGCCAAAGATAAAGTTAAATTTCCTCCCGAAGGAAATTCATATTAATTCCCTCTATTTTTTTCATGGTAAGTGCTATTTTTTTGAATATTAGAGGAGTCAACACCAAGAAAGCCATTCCCAGGCTTCAAAAACTTATCAACATCAACAAACTCAATTTGGTTTCCATTATGGAACCTTTTGTCAACATGAACAAGATTAAGAGATATATGAAATTCCTTGGGTTTCAACATTGTATCTCCAATACCAATGGTCAAATATGGCTCATGTGGTGTGGGAACAATCATACTAGTGTGATTGAGAATGATGATCAACAAATTACTATCGCAATGCATAATGGGGCTGCTAATTGTAATCTTTTCCTAACTTCTGTATTTGCTAAATGCACTACAGAAGAAAGGAAAGACTAATGGAGTAGCTTGAAAAATATTCTTTTGAAAGTTAACGGGCCATGGTGCATTGGAGGTGATTTCAATGTCATATTGGATCTTGATGAGAAAAAAGGAGACTAATCTTACAGAATGTTCAAAATCCTTAACTTTTGTAAGTGTATGGATAGTTAAGAGGTTATGGATCTGAGGTATGTTGGTCCTAAGTTCACTTGGTGTAACAATTGGGAACCTCAAAGAAGAATTTGGAAAAGATTGAACCAGATCTTTGTTAATGATCAGTGGTGCCAACTATTCCAGAACAATATGGTTTGGCATTTGGCAAGACCAGGCTCGGACCATAGGCCTATTTTTCTCAAATGTCATAATAATTCTCAGAGTGGGATTAAGTACTCTCGAATTTTGGATTTCTGGACAGAACAACCAGCATTAAGAAGTTGTACAAAGAGGTGTGGAACCCTCAAGTTCATGGTAATTCTATGTGGAGACTGCAACAAAAGCTCAAAATTCTCAGTGAAAGATTAACTCAATGGTCCAAAGAGGAGATTGGAAATGTATTTGATTAGGTTATAGATTGGGAAGCAAAGATGCAACACCTTGAGAAGCAGGATCTTAACAACAACACTGAGCTCTCTAGAGAGGCACTAAACAAAGGCCATGTTGAACATGTCAAATGGATGGGAATGAAAGACGCTTTGTTGAAGCAGAAAGCCAAAGTTAAGTGGTTTAAAATGGAGATTCCAATACTAGTTATTTTAACAGTCTTATAAGAGATAGAAGAAGAAAGCTCCAACTTCATAGAATCATGGATCACAGAAATAGATGAGTTGAAGGTGGTGAAAACATTGGCAAGGCTGCAAATCATCATTTCCAGAACTTGTTCAACACCAGCCATCAATTCCCAGATCAAGACATTCTCAATTGTATCCCTCAATGTATTACAAAAGAGGATAATACTTATCTCATTACTATCCCTGACATGAAAGAAATTTTTGAGGTTGTTTTCAATATGAGTACTTCTAGCTCTGTTGGACGTGATGGTTATAACGGCACTTTCTTTCATAAGTGTAGGGAAATTATCAAGGATGATATAAAATACTTTGTGCAAGACGTCTTCAATGGGAAAAATGATGACCAAGTTTTTTTCTCACACTTGTTTGGTTCTGTTACATAAAGTGGAATCTCTAACCAATTTCTCAGAGCTTAGGCCTACTTGTTTGATTCACGAACAAGATTATTTCCAATATTCTTTCTAGAAGGCTTAACCTCATGCTTAACAAACTTATATCTGATAATCAAAGTGGCTTTGTCAAAGGGAGATTGATCACAGAAAATATTTTACTTGCTCAAGAAATCGTCCAAAATGTCAATCAAAGTAACTGAGGAGGCAATGTGCTTATTAAGCTAGACATGTCTAAAGCTTATGGCAGAATATCGTGGATCTTCCTCATGTCAGTGATGAGGAAATTCGAATTTTCCAAACAGTGGATAGATCTTATCTAGGGTCTAGTTAAAGAAGTTTGGTACTCTACCATTATCAATGGTGCCAAAAAAGATTTTTCCGCTTCCTCACAAGGCCTTAAGCAAGGTGATCCTTTTATCGCCATCATTGTTCATCAATGGAGTTGAAGTTCTTTCCAGATCACTTAACAACCTTATTCACCATGAAAAGTTCACTCATTTTACCATGGACCACAAAGGCCCTATTATTAATCATTTAGCTCATGTCAGCAATATTGTTATCTTTTGTGGAGGTAACACTACATCGATCAAACTCATCAAAAATAGATTAGAAGGTATGAGGAAGCTTCTGGTCAAAAAATCAATAACAACAAAAGTTCTTTCATCACCTCTCCAAACACTTCTGCCTACAGAATCAATAGTATCATGGAAGCCTCAGGTTTTATTGATAAAAAATTTTCTTTTATATATCTTGGTTGTCCTATTTTACGGTAGGAAGAATGTTAGCTTGTTTGAGGTATGCTTGCTAAGATTGTTAAAAAGCTTAATGGTTGGCAGGGTAAGTTGATGTCGATTGGAGGAAGAATTATTCTTATTAAACATGTCTTACAATCTATGCCCACCTGCCTTCTCTCTGCTATGAAACCTCCTAATGGTACTATTGTAAGGCCCTGTAAATTTTTGCCTAAAACCCGGGATTTCGTGGTGCCGAGGTAAGATTATGTGTTGGTGAATGTAGAGATTCTTCGCTACAAGCTTGTGACCCGTGGTACGGACTTTTTGGGTTGAATAGTGCGCTGGGGAGTAAAGAAAATTTTTTGGCAGAAAAAGGCATTTTTTGCAGCCCACTATGCAGACACAGAATCACTCTGCGGGCCGCAGAATGGCCACAGAGTGAAGCAGAAAACTGGGCAAGTTTGGATGATATTGTGCGGTCAACTATGCGATCACAATACCGTTTCGCGGTCCCCACATAAACCGTAGAACCAATATGAAGGAAGGTTCTGTGGCACATTATGAGACCGCAGAACAGGTCTGCAGACCATATAATGGTTGCAGAGTGTGGAAGAACTACCCAGTTCTAGAGGGCCATTTTGCGGACCATTTTGCAGACTGCAGATTGTGTTTCGGAATTTCATTTTTCTTGTTTTATAAACTCGGCCCAGTCTTATAAAACAATGTTAAGGGTCATTGTAGAAAGTACAAACTCACATTTTAGAGAGAGAGGAAGGTGGTCTAGGGTGAGAAGAGGAGCTCTGGGTCATTTGTACATCAATCTTTGTTCAAATCTTGAAGATTTCTCTAAGGTAACCCACAAGGTCTTCAACCAAAAGGTAAGATTCTACACCATAACCCTTAATTTCGGAATTTAACTAAAATGGGTTATTAGTAAAGAAATTTTTGGGTGTGGGAGTTGTTTATTTTACATGTATGTGCCATCTGGGGTAGTGGGGAGATTGTTGATCTCTTTTGAGTGAACTTTGGGTAGTGGGGTGAAAAAATCCAACATAGGAGGACCTAAAAACCTTAATGCGCGCCTAATGTTTGGTAAAATGCTCAAGTGAGCTAGAATTATGAACTCCCTCCTAATTTGTGTTTGATTTTGTTGTATCTCCAAGTAGATCAAAGTGGCTAGGATCTCCAGAACATTAATGTAAATTAAAAAGCTCGAGGAAAGGTATGTTGGCTAAACTTCTCTCCTAGAATTGAATTCCCACGATGTTCTTGTAAGTCTCGAGTTGTCCATTATGAATTGACTTTTATGAATAAGTTTGGTGTCGAAGGATGTATTTATATGAATATGTTCAAAATGTGTTCTGGAATATTCATGTAATGTTATGTTGTTCTTCGAGGATGTGTTCAAAGTATAAGTATGTATTAAAATGTTGTGACTCCAAGTCAAGCCCAAATGGAAGTGATCATGTCAAATTGCGTAAGAAATCACATGTTCTTAAGACCCTAAATTTCTCAACTATGTGCTTAGAGTCTTGAATAGAAATGTTTCTGGTTGGCAATCTATGTTAATGTTTGAAAGTAGAATAGTGAACATGAATTATGAAGTACGGCCAATGTGCCAAGAATGATTTTGCATTATAGCCAATGATGCCAATAAAATGAATGCATGGAAAATAATAAGAATTGAATGGTATATCCTTTTAATAATAAATGCTTTGAGAGTGTCGTTTAGCCACCGAGGAAGTGTCGGTCGGAAGAACCTAACCCCGAAACTATACGTGCTGGTGTAGGAATAATTGAGGGGTAAATCCCCATGCTAATGTGATGAGACTGTTTCCCCTTATATGGGATGAGATTGTTGTGTTGAGATATTTCCCCCTAAATGGGATGAAATTGTTGCTAGCAAGATGTGATGTGATTTCAACCCACACGGCATTGTGGTGAGACGGCTTAGCCAATCGGGCTGAGATCGGAAGCCATGTTGCGCACATGATAGTATTGTGAGTGTATGTCTCTGGGTGAGACGGCTTAACCGGTCGAGCTAAGATCGGACTCCGTGCTAAAACACGATGGTGTATCGGTGCTTAAGATATCCCAATTTAAATAAATGAAACTAACTCAAATATACTTTTACCTAGCTCAACACCTTGCTACGTAATGTTTGAGTCACGTGTTGATTTTATGTTTCATTCTCCGTTTACAGTTACTTGTTTTATTGAAAGGGTGTTTGGTTTTCATACTAGTACTATTCTATATACTAACGTCTCTTCTGTCGGGGGAACTGCATCTTCAATAGATGCAGGTGGTTTCATAGCAGGTGATAGCAGCACACTTTCTCTTCAGCTGACTTGGTGAGCCCCACCTTATTTTGGGGCCCAGTATATCTTATCTTTGTACATAGTATTTTGAGGTATACCCGGGACCTTGTCGTCGGTACTGTCATAATACTCTTTTGTTTCTATTAAAGGCTCCGTAGACATAGTGTGGGTGGTATATGTTCTGGGAAATTTAAACTAAAAATATTTTAATTGTATCATATGTTCCACTTTAACTATGATTGTACAATATACTGTTTTGAAGACTTGTTAATAACAGAACTAATGGAAATGAACCGGTGTTGTTCACACGGCCTCTTACTGTCAAATTAATGAAATGTATTCTTCTTTTTATTCATGGGAAAGTTGGGTAGAAGGTATCATAAAGGCTTGCTTGACCGGGGTATCTCGGTTGAGCGCCGGTCACGCCCCCTGAGGTCGGGGCGTGACAACTATCAAGCTTATGGAGAAATATCTTGCAAATTTCTTCTGAGGGTTTGTGGATGGTAAGAGAAAGTATCATTGGAGTTCTTGGCATAATATGTGCATACCCAAAGAAGAGAGTGGTATTGGGATAAGGAGGATGGAAGATATTATTGAAACTTTAACATGAAGAGATGGTGGAGAATCAGAACTCACTCTTCATTATGGGACAATTTCCTCAAATATAAATATTGTAAAAGATCACACCCAGTGAGCATAGTACCCATATCATCTTATTCTTATACATGAAAGCAATTGATGAAGACAAAGGTCAAAGAGGAGCCCAATATTACATGGAAGATTCAAGGTGGTAATTAAAGCTTCTTGTGAGATAATTGGATAGGTAATGGTCCATTAGCTAGGATAATACAGGGCCCTGAGAAATTTGTCAAACTTCAAGTGAACAATTTTTTATACGATGGAGTATGGGATACTGATAAGTTGAACCAAATCCTCCCTTCTCACCTAACTGATGTCATTATCAGTTTAGATATTGGTAACTGATACAAGAAGGACTTCCCTGTCTGGAATATCTCAGAAGATGGTCGGTACTCTAATAAATCTGCATGGCATCCCATTAGAATGAAAAGGAAAAAAAAGAGTGCAATGAGTAAGGTTTGGCATAATTTTATTCCTTTTTAAACTTCCTTTATTACTTGGAGATTGTTTAAAAGAAAACTACATTTTGATTATTGTAGGAAGGTTTGGTACTAACATTACCTTTAGATGTTCTTGTCGTAACTCTGCACAGGCGGAAACTATGCAACATGTCTTCATGAATAGTGATGCTGCGATTTACATTTGGAATGAAATTGGCAATCCCCTAGGGATTAAGCATGAGTCTGGCATTGTCATAAGAACATTCAAAAGATGGTGGGAAGAAGAATAACAATAATAGAGTGCATAAGGTGATCCTCCAAATTGCGCCTACTTTGATATGTTGGGAAATGTGGAAATAAAGGAATTCCTGTAGATACGGCTGTCAAAAGAGATTTCATTTGAAGTTTATGAAGCATCAAAACATTTGGACTATCAAAGCGGCTATTTCAAAACAAATGCCTGGAATTGATGTTAATTTTCAATGGCCTATGATATGTAATAGTGTTGAAACCAATCATGTATCGGGCGCACCATCCCTTGAATTAAGTAAAGGGCGCAAAGGAGGAATTCCGTATATTTTCACATCTAGGATGCGTACAAAGAACTCGTTGAAACCTCGCTACCGGATTGAGGAAGAGGCAAGAAAGTTGAGATATGTTCATATACTTGGAAGCAAGTATGTAGCAACCTCCTACAAGTGGCACCGTCAAGGTAAATACAAATGGTAGTTATATTAATGACAGTGGGAAAGCAGAAATTGGAGGCATCATCAGGGATAGCATGAGCGATTTAATTATGGCCTTCTCTGTTCCTATTACTTGCGAAAGCAACAACATGACTGAGACAATTGCAGCAGAGTTTGGAAGGAAATAGTGCAACCATTTGGGGTACACTAATTTTGGTTTTGAACTAGATTCTATGGTCATCGCTTACATGCTCATAAACAGGACTACTAACAATCTGAATATCAAAATGGTCATAGACAGAACTATCAACATTATTGACACTGCGAAAGTGACTATGAATAACTGCTTTAGGGAGGGAATTCAAGTGGCGGATTCTTTAGCTAAACTGGCTACTACATCTAACCAGAGTTTACTCTGTCATACCTATCAGCAACTTCCTAAGTTTGCTAAAGGTCTCATCCTCTTAGATAAGTGGCAATTTCCAAGCATATGGTCGACTAAGTACGAGAACTGCAATTTCTTTGTAAGTTAGGCTTTTGTATAGTAGTCTTTCCAGTTAGGAGGACGTCGTGCCCGTGTATACCTCCTACTAATTTTTTTGGGGTGATGGAATCACCATTGTTGTATTATTCCGAGGTTAGGTTAAGCCCCCGTCACTGTGTTTTTTTGAAATACAACGTGATAACTTCTAGTGATTAAGCTTCAATGGAGAAGAGAGAAGAAGAAGATACGAAGAAGCATCACTGGCGAAGAAACCATTTTTTCTCATAGAATGAATCAGAGTACATGATAACTAATTGCTTCTTAGTTAGATACAGTGTTGTAACTTAAGTTAGTTGAATACAGCTATCATTAACTAACTAACTACTCTTAGTTAACTAACTACAATTAACACTAACTAAGCCAGCTAACTACAGTTAGCCTCATATCTTGTTAACACCCTCCCTCAAGATGATGGTTGAAATATGTCTTTCAACCCCAGCTTGGACAGTAGATATTCATGCTGCAACTTTCCAAGACTCTTAGTTAATAAATCTGCAAGTTGCTCCTTAGTAGAAACATGAAAATTCTTGATCATTCCCTGAACAATTTTTTCTCTCACAAAGTGACAGTCAATATCTATATGATTTGTCCGCTCATGGAAGATAGGATTAGATGCAATCTGGATGGTAGATTTACTGTCACAGTATAACGAAATAGGCCAGTTGATGTCAACTCCCAGCTCTTTGTATAAGCATGTCAGCCAAGTTAGTTCAGAAACTGTGGAAGCCATGCTTCTGAATTCTGCCTCTGCTGAACTTCTGGATACTGTATCATGTTTCTTCGACTTCCAGGATATAGTAGCATCTCCAAATTTTACCAGATATCCTGTAACAGACCTTCTAGTTTGTAAGCAACCTCCCCAGTCTGAGTCACAATAAGCTGTAAGTGTGCCTGAGCTGTCTGAGGGCATTAGCAGACCTAGACCAGGTGCTGCCTTGATGTATCTTACAACTCTGTGAGCAGCATCAAGGTGTAAATGTTTTGGCTTGTGCATAAATTGGCTGAGCACTTGCACAGCATAGACAATATCAACTCTAGTCATAGTAAAATACAGCAATCTTCCTATGAGTCTTTGATATTGACAAGGATCTTCTAGTAGACTGTCCTCTCTTGTTGTATCTGATATTGAGTCATCTTTGATAAAAGAATCATACTCCACAGAGGTTAGTTTCACATTGGACTCTAGTGGAGTACCAGCTGGTTTGGATCTTCCAAGTCCCATTTCAGATATAAGTTCCAAAGCATACTTCCTTTGGCTCATTACTATGCCTTTTTTAGACCTAGCAAACTCTATTCCAAGAAAGAATTTCAGCTCTCCCAAATCCTTCATTTTGAACATAAGCTTGAGGTCATTCCTTGTTTTAATAATCAGATCAGAGAAGGTACCTGTCACCAGTAGATCATCTACATACACCAAGACTACTGTCAGTGCAGCCTGCTCCCTTTTGGTGAAGAGAGAGTAGTCATAGTGGATTTGAGTGAAGCCAAGATCCATTAGTGCATCAGTTAGCTTCTTGTTCCATTGCCTAGGAGCTTGCTTCAGGACATACAAAGACTTGTGAAGTTTGCAAATATTAGAAGTCCCTCCCTGGCTTGCAAACCCCTGAGGAATCTCCATGTAGAATTCCTCTAGAAGATCGCCTTGTAGAAAGGCATTATGGACATCCATTTGAAAGATGGGCCAGTGCTTGGCTGCTGCAAGGGCAATGACAGATCTCACTGTGACCATCTTGGCCATAGGAGAGAAAGTTTCTGTGTAGTCAAGCCCCTCCTGTTGACTGTACCCTTTAGCCACTAGACTAGCCTTATATCTTTCCACAGCTCCTGAAGTAGTGCNGTAGACTTCCTCTAGAAGATCGCCTTGTAGAAAGGCATTATGGACATCCATTTGAAAGATGGGCCAGTGCTTGGCTGCTGCAAGGGCAATGACAGATCTCACTGTGACCATCTTGGCCACAGGAGAGAAAGTTTCTGTGTAGTCAAGCCCCTCCTGTTGACTGTACCCTTTAGCCACTAGCCTAGCCTTATATCTTTCCACAGCTCCTGAAGCAGTGTACTTCACCTTATACACCCATCGACAACCTATAGGCACTTTCCCAGAAGGAAGATCAACAATGCTCCATGTATGATTATCATCTAAGGCTGCAATCTCTGATTGCATAGCATCAATCCAGTGTGGATGTTTTATTGCCTCAACATAAGAATGAGGCTCTTCAACAGATGAAAAAGCTGTAAGTGCAGCACCAAAGGACTGGGATACATGATCATAGGATAAGTAGTTTGACATAGGATAACAGCAGGTAGCATTACCTTGCTACTGAGTGACATAGTCTTTAAGCCAAACAGGAGGTATACTAGTTCTGGTGGATTTTCTATAGGGCTCAGGGACAGTAGAAGGCATAGAACTGTTAGAATCATCAGTTGTCTCGACAAATTCTAGTGAGCCTGATGAGAGGAGCAGTGAGGGTTGATCAACTGTATCGGATATGCCACTGTCTAAAACTGGCTCGGTGGATTCAACACTAATTGAGGTGGATGATACAGAAGAAGAGGTAGAAGCAGGTATAGTGCTGAGGTCGAGGACCGGGAACAGAGATGAGATAGTAGTGGGAAGATGGTTGAACGGAAAGACATCTTCTTTGAACACTACCTCTCTCGTGACTTGAAAACTCTCTGAGTGAATAACATACATCTTGTACCCCTTCTGGGTCAAAGAGTAACCAAGAAATATGTCTGGGACATCTCTTGGTGAGAATTTGTCCCCCCCTTTGAGATCAGTAACATATCCCAAACAACCAAACACGCGCAAATGATGTAATGAGGGCAACTGACCATGCAACACTTCATAGGGACACTTGCCTTGAAGAGTAGGTGTAGGCAGTCTGTTGATCACATAAACAGCAGCCAGAACACATTCTCCCCAGAACCTTAGAGGAACTGAGGCTTGGAACCTCAAGGCTCTTGCAGTGTCCAAGATATATCTGTGTCTCCTTTCAGCAACTCCATTTTGCTGAGGAGTGTAGACACAAGAACTTTGATGAATGATTCCAAAAGACTGCAGTAATAATGTCATTTGTGAATGAAGGAATTCACAACCATTGTCAGACCTAAAAACTTTCACAGAACCATAAAAAACATTCTGGACCATGAGTAAAAAGTTTCTCATCACTACAACTACTTCACCCTTCGAAGGAAGTAAAAAGATCCAAGTATATCTGGAATGATCATCAACTAAGGTTAGAAAATACCTTCTACCATCATGAGTAGGAACTCTGTAAGGTCCCCATACATCACCATGAATAGTGTGAAAGCAAGTAGTAGAGACAGTATTACTTGAAAGAAATGGCAGTCTTGATTGTTTAGCTAGTGGACATACAGTACAGTGACTTTTAGATGAATCATGCTTTACAGATTGAAAAACTTTCATCTTCCTCAAAGTAGTAAGTGGAACATGCCGTAGTCTTTTGTGCCAAATATCTACACTCAGTCTACTGCCAGTTATTGTATTTGCAGCAACAGAATTTAAGACACCTTTACCCTGAGACACAGGTACTTCAGAAAAATCCACCTGAAGTTTGTGATCCACCTGAAGTACTTTAGCATATTCCACCTGAAGTTTACCTTTACCCTGAGACACAGGTACTTCAGCAGAATCCACCTGAAGTTTACCTTTACCCTGAGACATAGGTACTTCAGCAGAATCCACCTGAAGTTTACCTTTACCCTGAGACACGGGTACTTCAGCAGAATCCACCTGAAGTTTACCTTTACCCTGAGACACAGGTACTTCAGCAGAATCCACCTGAAGTTTGCGATCCACCTGAAGTACTTCAGCAGATTCCACCTGAAGTTTGCTCGTATTACGGCAGAATCCACCTGAAGTTTGCTAGATATTACAGCAGAATTCACCTGAAGTTTGCTACTGTGGTTGAACACATAGAGGCCAATGTCTTCTCTACCAACCCCTTCACTTTGCCACTGAAGAGATCCTGAATAATGAAAAAATCAGGAAAGAACATAGCTACACACTTTAGTTCTTTTGTTAACTTTGATACAGATAGGAGATTGTATTTGAATCCAGGTATGTGTAGCACATTAGTTATCTTTTGACCAGGAAAAAGATAAGTAGAGCCTATGTGATTAACAGTGATTGTCTCTCCAGTAGGTAAATGAACTCTGCACTCTTTAGACTTATCACACTCACTATTCTCAGTTAAGATTTGTTTGTCATTAACCATGTGATTTGATGCTCCGGAATCCACTATCCACTTAATTAGGTCTTCGCTGGTAGTCATGGCGGCATTTTTTATACCTGCATTCTCAGATGAACTACCAATCTCACTGCCTTTGCCAAGCATCTGCAGAATTTGAGTGTACTGCTCCTGAGTAAACTGTGGAATCCCTGCCAGTCCTGTTAGTCCTGCTTGAACATTCTGATTGTGAACTTGGCTAGGTGCTGCATTTCTAGCCATGTTAGCCATTAAACCAGTAATTTCACCCATAGAAGCAGAGTTGACATCACTATTAGAATGATAGCATAATTGACAGAGGGAATCTTCTTCTTAGATTTGAAATCTGCTGGATATTCCACCAATTTGTAGCAAGTATCTCTGGTATGCCCTTTGAAGTGACAATAGTCACAGTAAAGGATATTCTTCTTGTTTCTATAACATGTTCCTGAACTAGATGATCCTCCTTTGTTATACATGACACCATTACCAGATCCATGTGAACTAGCACCTCTGTAGCCTCCATTGTTACTAAACAAGGCTATTCCTTCATTTATCTCAGGAATATGTGTAGGAGGAGTCGGTGATCTCCTACTTTCCTCAGACACTATCATAGCATAGACCTTATTAATTGAAGGAGTTGAGGACATCATCATAATCTGATTGCTAGACTAAGCATATGATTCATTTAGACCCATTAGAAACTGTAACAGTCTTTGAGATTCAAAATGTTCAACATATTTCTTAGATTCTTCAAAACCACAACCAGGGCAGGGCATTAGTGCATCAAAATCTGCCCACAGTTCCTTTAGTTTTGAGAAATACACTGAAACTGAGGAAATACCCTGGGTTAAAGTGGCTATTTGTCTATGAAGATATAGGATTCTCGATCCATTAACTTTATCAAAAGTTTCCCTAAGATCGGACCAGACCTTCTGAGCACTTGTGGCATACACTATACTACTTAGTAATTCATTGCTAACTGAATTCATTATCCACGAAAGGACTATAGCATTACACTTCTCCCACAGTTCCTGCAAGGATGGATCAAATTTATCATTCGAGTACCTACCATCAACAAAACCTAATTTGCTCTTTCCTAGTAGGCTAATTCGCATAGAACAACTCCATAAAGCATAGTTCTCAGGTCCTGTGAGTTTAATCGAAATTAGTGAGCTACCTGGAGCAAGGTTGAAGAAATAGAGGATGATGTTGATCTACAACTGGAATCATCCCGATGCCTCCTCTTGCGTGTGTAGAATCAGTAGCGTCGTCTGTAGTTTCAATTGCCATTGAAATGAACTTGAAAACTTAGAGACAATTCTGAATTGTCACAAAAAAATCCTAGCTGCTCAAGGATGAGTTTCACCAATAATGGCGACTCAAAAGCAATTAGACAAAAAAGGCTAGAAAATGCTGGAAGCAAGCTCGAAGTAAGCTCGGATCAATCTGCTAGCTCTGATACCATGATAACTTCTAGTGATTAAGTTTCAATTGAGAAGAGAGAAGAAGAAGATACGAAGAAGCATCACCGGAGAAGAAACCGTTTTTTCTCATAGAATGAATCAGAGTACATGATAACTAACTGCTTGTTAGTTATATACAATGCTGTAACTTAAGTTAGTTGAATACAGCTGTCATTAACTAACTAATTACTGTTAGTTAACTAACTACAGTTAACACTAACTAAGCCAACTAACTACAGTTAGCCTCATATCTTGTTAACACAACGCCATCGAGACTATATATGTCTGAGTAACTTTGTTTAAAATAAATAAATTATGATGGCGATAAAATAGAAATATGTATTAATTAGTTAATGACAATGATAGATTTCTTTCTTCTTTCAGTATAAAGTCATCTTCAATTTGTGTACAAGCCAAAGCATTCCATATCATCGATTCAAAAAGTTTTTTGCTCAATTGCCCAGAAGGCAAAACCTCCAAACTACACTATAGGTTGACACAGGAGAAATAACAATTTATGTCAAGATAAGTGTCACGTGTTTATTGATTGACGTAAATATTCTAAATCATGGATAGATCACCCAGATTCGGATCCATACGCCAGTAACAGTTGCTTTTGATATAGCTCCTGTAAATTAATTTAACCAAGCCACTGTCAATGAGTCGCTGGCTCATTCTTCTAACATCAGCTGTCAGAAAGCTTTTCTTTTTATGGTTATTCTTCGCTCATACTTCAATTACGGCGTTGCACATGAGCTTACCTCAGTATCATAGATTCAATGTCTCCTGTTCCAGTTTCCCTGATTTATGCCGTTGATGTTCTCTCTCTAGAATGTTGACACATCCATAGTATATATTGGTTTTAATATTCAGTTCCCATGGTTCCTTTTTTTGCATTATTATTGACATATCAACATTTCTATGAGATAGATACTGCTGTCATTCTCTGCTAAAAATCATGAAATGCAACGGAACCAAACGCAAAACCTTTCAGATATCATGTGGGCATATGCTTGCGCTCCCTTCGGCATAAATATTTTTAAACATACATACATGGTTTGAGTCAATGCCAATGTGTAGACGAATCTAAAGGAGCATGAATGACAAGATTACCCTCAGGTTGACCATGAGAAGAACATGAAGGAGACATTAAATTAATATGCATGGCTAATAGTCAATAACCTACACCAGATAAGACCTTTCATTGACTCTCTGGTTTATGCATCTTCTTAGTTGAATTTGAAGAAAGAAACATTAAAAAGAATAGGCAATTCATATCTGTATTATATGTTGCTTGATACCAAGGAATTAAAACACGTAACACTATTAATATATATATACATATATATAGTATAATCTACATGATCAACATAATTTCCATACATGTCGGATCATGTTACTCAGCCAGGCACGATGCTTAATACTAAACCAATTGCTGATCAGAGAGAAACGCCGACCACCCCAGAACATTATGATTAGGGGATGTACGTTAATAAAATTTCTTTATTTTACAGTTTAACTTCTACTAACAATATTTAGGTTTTTTCTTCATCAGTTGGAGAGGTTCGACTCAGGTTGAGGGGTAAGTGGCTACAGACCTAACTCCGAAAGAAAGATGTGTGTAAAACTGAAAGTATGTTGAATCAAGAACTAGAAAGTAAACGCGGATGCTTTATACTATTCCATTTATGAAAGGCCAAGCCGATACAATAGGCATTGCGAGGCAAAAAGCTTTAGAAATACTATTGATTCTCCAATGTGAAATATAATAACAACATATAATCCCATGGTACAGTATAGTGTATATACACACCTTACCTTTACCCGGTGAAGATTTGCGTACACATTACGTTTAAGTTTGCAAAGCTTACTATTAATCCTCCCATGTGGAGTGTATCCTGAAAAAAATACAAAGCTTAAGTTTATTTTATGGGCTTAGCTTAATACATTGATACTGCTAAAAATGTTTACATATATATCAAGTCATCGGAAGAATAACCATAGGTAACAATCCATAATAAAATAACCTAAAATATACTATTAATAGTGTATATAAATGAAATAATGTTTTTTTATTTGTCTATGTTAATTTGTTCCTCAACATTAGGATTGCACGTGCAGCCTGTGTTCCCTTGTAGCTGCTGCGAAAGAGCAGTCAAGGCAATCACCTGTTATTTCCTTCATCTCTAGGGGCATTTTCACGAACAGATATTGATAAAAACCAGTCGAAACTTTTAGAATTCTCATTCCTTTCCCTTCTCTCTTCTCTCTCTCTATCTCTATATCTCAGAGTTTTTAATGCAAGAACCTATGAAAATGAAGAAAGCAGCCATACTGTTGGTGCTACTATGTGCCACCCTCCAAGTTGGTTCATCTCTAATTGATGGTAAAAATCTTTATCCTTTTAATAATCATCTATTTTTGTGTGAGTTTCAAGTTCTGTTCAGTATGAACTACTACACTTCTCATTTAGTATGCATGGAGTGATACTTAGCCTTGCCATGCATCTATATTTGAGTTTTTTCGTATCCTACCTAAGCCCTTTTTAACGACCTTTCTATAACAACATTCGTATATAATAGTTATTCACGGTAAAAGATAAGTTTTTCTCGTAACCTATTTTTATGTTATGTTAAAATATATATCCTCTGTAACAACACTTTACTATACCGGCCAAAAAAATACCTAAATAAAGAAGTTTGACTTTAACCAGAGGCGAATGTAGTGCACTGCTTACGGGTTCAATTGAACACATAACTTTCGTTAAAATTGCAAAAATAGTAGATATGAACTCATAACTTTAAAAATATAATGAATTCAATGTTAAAAACTTTAAAATTGAATTCATTGGATTTAAATCCTGGATCCGCCCCTTACGTAATAGCTTATTAATAATGAGATCGGGGAAGATACGAAGAGGAATTAGTTACTTGTTAAATTACTCAAGCATGCCATTAAGATATTGGATGGTCATGTATACAAATCATTTTAAAAAGGTACAGTATATATCTTCTTTTAACAAATTCATGATGAGAAAGTGTATTTTAGGTGGATGTAATTAATGCTTGCAAGCTGGTAAATGGAGGGTAGTGCAAGATTTAGGGTTACAGTTTTTTGTCAATAGTGAAGCCAAGAAGATAATATTTGATCTATATAAACAAATTAAGTTATTATGAAAACTAAAAGTAATCAATTGTTATCTTTCACTAAGGGTAGCTCCACCCCACTGATATTTGCTCATGGATGTTTATGACGACTTCTTAAATTATTCGCTAAGTTATTGTTTCATTTGGAAAATCAAGGACAATAAATTAGCTTTCTCGTTTTTGTTACCATAAAATACCACAAAGTACACATAATCTATCGGTGTGAGCGATTTCTCCGCACTTTCGCATGTGTCATTAATTAAGTGCTCCAGCCTGCAATTGATTGTTCTACATTTTTTTTTGCTTATCTTTTAATAAAGTTTTTGTAATTTCCTTAAATAGTATGTTTAAATTATTACTCCATCCGATTTACAACAAGTGACCATTTTACTTTTGGCATTCTCATTAAGGAAATACGAACTCCTAGCAAAAAAAAGATATATTAAATTAACCTTAATTAATTGTTACTTTGACACATTGGAATATGTAAATAAGGGCAAATTTTGAAAAAATAAAACTAAATTTTTCTTGATTATGTAAATGGACACTTATTTTGGATTAAAATAAAAAAATAAAATGGTCACTTAGTGTGGACCGGAGGGAGTATTATTCATGTCTGTGTAATATATCTTATTTAATTAATTAAGCGTTTACTAATTAAAAAATGCAAGGGTAATTTTTTTTTTTTTTAAAAAAGGGGGGGTATTATACCCGCGCCAAAAACTATTTACATCCGGTAGCCGGAAAAGTGTATCAAATTTGTATATTTTTTGTATATAACATACATAATGTATATATATACAAAAATTATACACTTTTTCGGCTATTATTTTCAGAGTGGCTATACAATGTGATTTTTCCAAAAAAAAAAGTATAATATTATTTTTGCTTCTCTAATACATTGAATATTTTAAAACAAATTTAATTTTCCAAATTGATTAATAATTGATACCAGAGAGCAACCGTTAGGTAGTTATGGCATTTGCCAGGAACCGGAAAGTACAATATGCCTGCTTGAAAAAACTAGGGCTTTCTTTTTCATGCAATAACCATTTACATGAACTTAAACCGGATCTTCTCAAGTTGGAGCAATGCCTAACATTAGTTGTTAGGCTAAAGTCTGTTTAAAAATAAATTTTATTGCAGTTAAATATATCTAATTACTACTGTAATTTATCTGCTTTTCTTTATAGCAGTATAAAGAAATTTTATATGATTAGTGTATATCAACCTATGTTTTAAAAAGATTGTCTTAGTTTGATTTGGTACAAACCTTAATAAAGAAGGGGATACTTTTGACATATGTAATCTTAAATAAGCCATACCATTTGTGTGACTATAAAACTTTTGAAACTTGTGGTCTGAAATCTGTTATAACATTTGTGTGACTATAAATAATTCTTATTAATTAAGAAAATATTGAACGATACCAATCTTTTTTAAATAAAGTAATAAGAAAACACCGTCAATGTTTTTGAAACAGAGGGAGTAATAAACTGTCTTATTTTCCAGGTTACTGGATTTATTTTGTATGCACGATTATCTTTTACGTGATATGATAGTGTTAGAAGTTAAACTCTAATTTATTTTCTTCTTGTGTTTTTTTTAATCAAGGATTATTGCCAAACGGCAACTTCGAGCAAGGTCCAAAAGCATCACAAATGAAGCACACAAGAGTGATTGACCCTCACGCTATACCATTTTGGGAACTATCAGGTTATGTTGAGTACATAAAATCAGGCCAAATGCAAGGTGACATGTTGCTACCAGTGCCACAAGGTGATTTTGCTGTTAGGCTAGGTGAAGATGCTTCCCTTAAAACCAAAGTTGTGAATGTGACAAAGGGAACATTCTATGCTCTATCTTTTGTGTTTGCTAGGACTTGTGCTCAAGAAGAGAGACTCAATGTATCAGTAACACCTAATAAAGAACCCAAAGACTGGGGTATGTTGCCATTGCAGACAATGTATAGTAGTGATGGTTGGGATACTTATTCATGGGGTTTCATGGCTGAGGCCAATGTGATTGAAATTACGCTCCACAACCCTGCACGGGAGAAGGACCCTGCTTGTGGCCCTCTCATTGATTTCGTCGCGCTCAAGGCTTTGAAAACCCCACACAGACCAAAAGGTAACTCCTATGCTCCCTCTCTGACACTGTTTCTTTATTAGTCCATTTTAAAAAGATTGGTACCTTTTAATATTTCCCTAATAAAAAGCACTTATAGCCACACAAATGCTCTCGTACGTGTACGATCACAAGTTTCAAAAGTTTTACAATCACACAAATGTTATAACTTATTTAAGACCACATATCTTAAAAGTCTTCTCTACTCTGTTAAAAATTGTGTACTAGGACAATCTTATTGAAACGGTGTCTTTTAAGGTTTTTGTGTTTGCTGATAAGAAAGATATTAGTCGCTTACTAATCGGATCCAAGATTCAGTAAGCAAATATAGAATGTGTGCACCTTATTTTATTTATACTACTACTAAAGTCTTAACTTTTTTGACACATATTTAAAGCGCGTTTGACTAAGCTTATAAGTTGGTCAAACTGACGTATAAGCACCTTTCGATTTAGCTTAGTGTTTGGTAAACACCTAAAGTGCTTTTAAGTCAAGTGCTTATATGCTAAAATCAGTTATAAGTCATAAGTTGGTCACCCATTTATAAGTCTTTTTAATTAGTTTGACCAAGGCTTTTACTAATTTATCCTTAGGAGTAATATTTTTTAATCACAAAATATTTTTTTCCAAAATAAAGTTTCTAACTTTCTCATTATTCCATATTCGTTATTCATCCTTTTCTTTACAAAGAAACTGTTAATTTACAATCTTTTGTAAAGTTTTAAGAATATTTTAGTCATTTTAACAAAAGAACAGGTTATCAGCACTTTTCTACCAAACACATCAACTGCTTATTACCAGTTTCAGCATGTCTAATCCAAATACGTAAATGCCTATTTAATAAATCAGTTTCAGCAGTTAAAAATATTTTCAGCACTTCACGCTTATCAGCTATTTATAATCAGCTAACCCAAACGGGCTGGAATGGAGGGAGTATACACTAACAGTGTAAGAAAGAACTTACGGTACTTAGCGTTGTAAAACAGAATTTGCACTTAGAATTCGTCTAAATTATCAATCAGTGCTTATTAAATAGAGCTAAATAGTTATAATAACCTTTAAAATAAGGGAGTTTTACAAAATAGCTGGTCTATTTACTTTTCTAGTCAGTATAAATAGTAAATTATATACGGTTATATACATATAATATTATATGATTATATATACATATATAATATATAAATTTATGGGCTATTTTTTGTTTAAACAATTGGATGGACGACATTAAGGTTAATTGTTCTTTAAAAATAATTAAATTGTATAAATATTTCAGCGCATGAAATTTAAGCTTTAATTACATAAATGTATGCAGACAACATGTTGAAGAATGGAAATTTTGAGGAGGGTCCATATATTTTCCCAAACACAAACTGGGGAATTTTAATTCCTCCCAACATAGAAGATGATCATAGTCCATTACCTGGATGGATAATCGAATCTCTCAAGGCCGTAAAATACATTGATGTTGAACACTTCACCGTGCCAGAGGGCAAGCGCGCCGTCGAATTAGTTGCCGGAAGAGAAAGTGCATTAGCACAACAAGTCATAACCAAAGCAGGCAAGATTTATGATCTGGTTTTCACTGTTGGAGATGCTAACAATTCTTGTGAAGGGTCTATGCTAATTGAGGCATTTGCTGGAAAAGTTGCATTACAAGTTCCCTATATGTCTAAAGGCAAAGGTGGTTTCAAACGTGCAAAACTTAGGTTTACTGCAATCTCTCCACGCACAAGGGTTAGGTTCTTGAGCACAAATTATCATATGAAGAGTGATAATTCTGGCTCTTTGTGTGGTCCTGTGATTGATGATGTTAGGTTAGTCAGCGTTCGCAATCCACGCATTCCGTAGATCGATTAATTAATTAATGAGTTTATGTTCTATGCGCTTACCGTGGTGTATATAACTTAAACTCTTAATTAATACGGAAACAACTTACTATCTTATGTCTCTTTTTTTATCTGGTTGTTTGGTTACATTGTTTTACAGAAATGAGCTATATTATATATTCAGTGTAAGCTTTACTATAGCACTCACAGCTGTATGTTGCACAAGAGGTTTAAATTATTTAACATTACAGTGTTTCGTCTTACATGTACCTATCGAAATTTCAAGAATTAAATGAAATTATGTTTGCTTATCTCACTCCCCACCCCCCTCTTTGGTACATTATAGACTATAGTACCTGTTTATCTCTATGTTGTATGTATGTGGGGCTCACATAACTAAACCATTTATCTCTATAATGAACTTGCCAAATGTTGGTTCTGATCTTTATAAAAGCATCCAACAAAAATTATAAATCCCTTTATAAGCTCTTACAATATCTAATATGAATAAAAATAGAACTCAACAATCTTGAACCTCCAGAAGTTTAATTAAGACTGTTGTATATAACTAAACAACCCTGGCTCCTCCAGAAGTTAAAATTAATTTGGCTGCACTTTATGAAGTATGTTCTCTTTATCCCAAAGAATCTTTATTGGTTCTTTATTCCCAGAATAAGTTGAAGCTAACATTTCCTTTCTCCTCCCTTCCGAGTGCCAACCAAAAATCTTCTTGTGGAGTAGAACCTTAAAGTAAGTTATAAGATCATGACTGTTGAGCTGACTTAGGAATTCATAGGATAAAAATTGCATGGTTAAATACTTTTTTGTGCCCGATATTTACATCAAACCAAAGAATTTACCCTAAACAGTTAAAAATTAATGTGGAATTACGTATCATTTAACCAAACATGGTTAAGTGATAAATCAATGTATGAAATACACGTCTTGTATCCATCAGTTAGGTTTCCTAGCGGGTACAACGATTAAATAGAGGCAGAAACTAGGTAAACACATCCTGACGAGGATGATGATCATGAAGCTCCAATCTAGATTCTAGAGCCTTTACTTAATTTACTACGTCTAATCATATGCTGAATTATTTTAACCATTTCATCTAAATCCATTAAACTTTGGAGAAAAGATCCCATTTAGCTACCGTGAGTAGGGAGATAAAACTTGAAGTAAAGCTTCCATCCAAAACAGGCAAAAATCCTATCTCCTGGTGGCTTCAAAACAAAAGGTGCCCGTCGAAACTATTCACACTTCAATTCCAAATAATAAAGCTTTCATATAGACGATACTGTAAATAGTACAGCAGCTATTTATTCCCCCTCAAAAGAATAGCTCCAATGCCAGATCTATTGTCTAGATTCTGTCGTATAACACTCACAATTCAAATCACTGGGCAGTAATTTATTATTCCTTCTGCCCCGTACACTTACAATGCATGCAAAAGAAACTGTTCTCGGTTCACATTTGCGAGAAGTGAATGAGATCAGTTGACAACATCGAGGACCAATTTGCGAGATTTCAGGACAGACCATCTCAGGCGACGGTAGTAAGCTGCTTGGAGAAGCGCAAGTGACAAAACAAATATCCATTTGAAACCCATCTGTAGGAATTACAATACCCAAGTGGTCAGAAAATTCATTTATGGCACAATCAACAGTCAATGAGGATCCAATATCAGAGCAGTATGCACAAGGCAGAGGTTGAGTTTATCAGTTCAGCATGCACAAGGCTGAGGTTGAGTATACAGAAACTTTACTGAACGAACTTCAATACAAAAATGACGCCCAAAACCTCATAAACCATTAAGAGACTAAATGCAGGGGAAGGGCCAAGTGGAAGATTGCAACTTACCAGCTTTCTCTCTTCCATTTCTGGCTCAGCAGCCCATGACAAGAACGACACAACATCTTTTCCCATCTGCACAGTGAGAGAAATATTACTTCCATCTCTCAGAGGGAGGTCAATAAATAAAGTAGAAAGAGAACACGACATATTACTTGTGCCTCAGTAGCAGGTGTACCATCTTCATACTCAACAGCACCATCATTAAGCATTTTAGGCATCGCTATAGCTCCACCAGGGAAGTACGGGTTATAGTGAAGACCTTCCCTAATCTATAATCAGAGTTGAAAAGTATTATGGTTCACATACTTCCACAAGAAAAATGTGATAACAATAAATGAGTACTGAAACAGTGGTCATTAGCAGGTAACATCCAATTACACGGACCACATCCATATCTCTTCAGAACTACATCTTCAGATTTGCAGAATTTTTGTTTTTGCTGCTTCCCTATTCTAAACAAACAAAATCCAGTCACAAACCAAAAGGAGTCTGAGAGACAGAAATTACCGAGACACCAGCAGGAGGGTCCCGATAGCCAGTTAGAAGAGCAAAAACATAGTTTTGGCCATTATGTCGGGCCTGAAAGCAGAAAGAAAAGTCAAGCAATGCAGATATAATATAGCTGAAACTAAAAGACCAAGACAGTACCTTAGTGATAAGACTTAAATCAGGAGGATAGGCTCCACCATTAGCAAACCTTGCAGCTGCTTCATTTGCATAAGGCTGTGGAAAACGATCACTCAACTTCCCAGGGCGGGTGAACATCTCACCCTCGTCATTAGGGCCATCAACCACCTCAATTTCTGCTGCCATGGCCTTAGTTTCTTCTTCAGTGTATGCCACACCAACAAGATCACGGTATGAAATTAGTGACATTGAGTGGCACGACGCACACACTTGCTGGTAAACCTGGTGACCTCGACGTATCCTGTCAAGCAAAGAAATGCATTGAAATAAAATGGGTGTCTCTGTTTCACTTAAACACAGGGTTAAATTTAGTTGTGGACAAACAACAGATTGATATGGCCTCTAATAAACTTTGCCATGTGGCAGTATAGCATATACTTACGAAGCATGGTCATAAGAACTGAGGATGCCTTGGTGAGGCCAAGGATAGCTGGGACACTCTAACCCATGTTCTGCTTCATCAGAATAAGCAACACCGGTGAAGCTAAGGAGCCCAGAGACTCCAGCACCAATGATTGCTAATGCTCTGAAAGACTTTAAGCCAGCAGATCCAAACCCATCTGAGGCATGCTTTGGAATAAATAACAGAAGGCATTTAGTCGGTTATAATAGTTTATGGATCATCCAATGCTAATCTAAGGGATTCAACAGAACACACCAACAGCTGCAACTATTGACAAAAGTAAAGAAACAAGCAGTATATTGTATAGATAATGCATGGTGTGTACATCCTTTACAGATAAGAAACTGTTCATCTCAAGATGCCCCTGCTTTATATAACAACAACAACAACAACCCAGTGCAGATCCCACTTGGGAGAGTAGTGTGTATGCAGCCTTACCCCTACCTTGTGAAGATAGAGGGTTGTTTCCGATAAACCCTCGGCTCAGGGGAAGCATAGTCATATCGCTTGTTGAAAAGAAAATAATAGTGTATAAATCACTCCTGCTTTATATCTTAGTGATAAAAACTTCACTGGCTTAGAGTTAGCAAATGCATGGACATAATATTATACAACAACAACAACAAACCTAGTGAGCATGAACATAATACTATAAAAAGGGCAATTATAGGGCATATTACAAAATTTTAATGACTCTGAACCACTAGGATATGTAACTATATTTCCTCTCTTTTAGAGGTTCAACTATGATGGTTCATCCAAGAAGCAATATTGCCCCTCAGGGGAAGGAAACCATCACAAAGGGTCAGAAAAACTAACTTTGCATAGGTTACATTCTCAGACAAACACGAATGAGTAGTTATATGAATGATACTCTTAATTTATATGTCAAGGAAATTGGGATCTCAAGAATCAAATTAAATTTCAAACATTGGGCAACGATAAGTCTTCCAAGAGATTCACAAAACTGATAGCTTGTTTGGCCAAGCTTCTAAAAACTGCTTGTTTTGAGAAGTGCTTTTTTCAAAAGCGTTTTTCAAAAAAGTACTTTTGGCGAAAATCGTGTGTTTGGCTAATTAAATGCGAAAAAGCACTTTTGAGCAGCAATTAGTGTTTGGCCAAACTTTTAAAAAGTGTTTCTAAGTGTATTTTTCTCAAAAGTGCTTCTGGGGAGAAGCTACTTTTTTTTGCTTCTCAGAAACTGCTTCTGCTTCTACTCGAAAGCACTTTTTTTCCTTCAAAAAGCTTGGCCAAACACCTTAACTTTGAAAAAAAAGTACTTTTGTCAAAAAAAGTACTTTTGTCAAAAAAAGTATTTTTGTCAAAAAAAGCACTTTTGGCCAAACAGGCTATGATTGTGCAAATTTTGAAATGTCAGAGGGCAGGCTTTTGTTGATGAACCACTCTGCATTTTTATTCTTTGCTTGTGAAACAAAGGACGTACGGATTGTAAGACAAGTAGTAGTAACATCTTCCAGGGGTAAATACAGTACTGACTTGACGTTTATTCTTGTGACAGAACCACCAAAAAGAAGACAAAGTTCAAGTTCTTTAGTTTCACTCGGGGACATGGAAACACGGTCAAGAAGTCAAGTAGCTCTCTACCGTGTATCGAGATCCATTGCTTGCTCTAACTATAGGAATGCATTAAATATCCAGTAGCGTCTGTAGCATATGCCATTTGCTGATCTAGCCAAATATCAGGTTCATTGAGGAACCTGGAAGGATTATCTTGATGTTTAGTTCAACCTGGAATGGAAAGGCATGAAATGTGATCTGACTTCGTGAAGACTATGACTTGGGTCAAAGAGCTCCAAGTTTACCAGTTGATAAGGTTAGTCAAAGCTAAAAGGGTTTCCTCGGGTTGGTGGCTGCTTCCCAACTGCGGCCATTACTAAGACCAATAGCAGCACCTAGAATCTAATGCTAAGTTGTTCCTATGTACACCCATCTAGAAAAAGGGCTAGATGACCTAGTAAGAGATAGAGGATAATCTCTCTAGAGTTTGGGTGAAATGGAGACATAAAGCAATTTATCTTTTTTAAATTTTGAATATCTTAGGTCTCTGCTTGTCACATATGGCCCTTTTGATACCCCCCCTCCCCCCCCCCCCCTCTCTCTGACACACACACATCAATATATACACACACACACACACACACACACACACACACCAAGGAAAAGTTGATTGATTGATATTGAATCTCACATCCGTATCTATGCAAACAAATCCCAACTTTTTTCCTTACTCACACGCACATCATCTAGGATTTAGATGAGGCATATACTTTCATCACTGCTCCAACTAAAATTAAATGCAAGGTGAGTCTTGCCAACGAGGTCAAGAACATAGAAATGATGACGCCCAAAACAGAGCATTATCAATAGTTGTTACAGTTGGCATTTCAGAGGCAGGTACAACAAGAATCACCAATATGTTCAACCCAAAAAAGAAAAAGAAAAACAGCGAGAAATAAAATATGAATGAGGTATTGCCTATTGACATGTGGTAAAATCATAGCATGTTCATGCAGAAATACTCTAAACTCTAGACGTAGTTATATTATTTGCATGTTATACTTACTTGCAGGTCCCATGTGTCATCCTTCCTTTTAGCTATGATCCAGGATCCATTTATAATAGGTTTCAGTAGCAATAGTCTCTCAAAATTAATAAGCTTTTTGGCATGGCATTCATACTCTTATAGCTTCAGCTTAATCAAATGCTATTTCAATAACTGTTTTTCTTGTTGATCAGTAATAGAACTTTTTCTCTCATTCACAAATTACATTATGTGGTTTTATCCCTTCACTCTTATCATTAAAACCCGACATTTCAACTTTTAAGGGTTTATGTTCTTGGTGGTTCAATGTGGAGATTGAATGTTGTTCTGAATTATGAAACTTGTTATACTAAAGTGAAACTTCATGTCCCAAAAAATCACAACATTGTGTTAAAAATGCTTGTAGCACTTTTATAAAGCAAACAACTCTCTTTATCCCTTGTGCTTAGGCCCCAAGAATTCGAATTATGGTTCACTTTACACAAGTTACTCAGTTAAAGGAGAGACCAAGAACAAGTATAACTGAGGAAGTTAATCTAAGGCTCGTTTAACAATTAACACAAGCTAGTTTGCAACTGAAGTTGGCTTTCAACCATGTTTCAGTTACGGAAACTCTGAACAGCACAATTTAGCTACAGGTCGAAAAAGAACTGAATATGACTAATTCCTCTATGCAAATTCAACTGAAATCTTTATTTGATCATCCTCTTACAATGGAAGTTCAACCTTACATATTGCAGAATTTGCAGATCAAAAAGCACCGGCAGAAGGAAAAGAAAATTAATCTAAGCATATTGCCCCATGACAGGTGAACATATGAACCTATAAGTTCTCCCTTCCTACTTTGTCATATAGTTTTTGGTTCTCGACAACATACAAGTATTAACATTTGATTCCCGACAAAGACATTTTACCAAGTCTGACACTGGTACAGTCGCCTAATTCTAAAGACCAACATGGTGACCGATACAAGTACCGAATCATTTTTACTGTTCCAATCAACCTGAAGCTATTTCTGTATCGAAAATGTGGAAGGTGCCTTGCTACCTTAAGACACATTCTGAGAAATAGGGAATTCAGCACAGTCAATCAACTATATCTCAGTTATAAACTACTTGAGGTCAGCTATATGAATCCTCTATGTCTATTCCACTCTATTCGCAACACTGATAAACAATTTGACTTCAAAGGAAAATTCCCTAATAACTGTTATTGCAATTTAATTTGCACCATCCCCTGGGAAGAATAAATAAATACCTTAGTAGTTGAGGTCTTAAGCACATCACTGGCATTCGAAAGCTTGGTTTCGTCTCTGTGGCGAGCTGCTGTCGTAATAAAACGATTGATTCTTCCAAATCCTGAATTTCCAAAAAAAAAAAAAAGGTACACTTGACAGTTTTCGGTGGAAATGATAAGCAAAAACTGATAACTGATAAAATGTTTACAAAATCTATGAATAGAGATGAGTTGATACCTTCGAGTCCTATCCCGATCTTCTTTCCCAAACCTGCGTAAAAAAATCAAAAGATTTAGCTCATTTCTACTCAATCAATAAACTTTTATCCAGGACTAATTAAGATCTATATTGTTCATTTCGCTCACGGACGCATATTTGTTGGACGTCAATAAAATACAAATCGAGATAGGATAGAGGACGTACTCATTATTCAAGGAGAGAGAGAGAGAGAGAAAGGCAACGCTGTGCAGATGAATAGTGGAGAGGAAAATGGTGTGGCGTTGGAATGACTGCACTTTGTTTAGGGAACGAGATGATTTTTTTGCCTTCGTGTGTGGGAGGGAGAGGCGCGTGTGGCTCACACCATCTGAAGAATTTAAAAAATCAGGAATTCGTGGAGCCAGGTCTTGGGCACCCTAGCTCGAGTCAAATTCGGGTTTGCCAGTAAGAGCATGTTTGGCCAAGATTCTGGAAAGAAAAAATTTTTTTTTTTTTGTCAAAAAAGTACTTTTTAAAAAACTTAAAATATTTGGTCAAAATAAATAAAAATTACTTTTGAACAACAAAAAAATAGATTATTTGATTTTGAGAAAAGATACAAATTCTATCTTCTTCCAAAAATAGAAGCAGAAGTAGAAATTAATTTATTCAAGATATAAATATTCTTATATTAAGTTTATATCTTTTAAATTATCCCTCGTTACTTTAATATTTCTATTCTCTTTTTACCATATACTTCTTTTCTTTCTTGTTCTATCATATTTTTACTCTCTTTCTTCTATTATTGGGGCATTTGTATTTATACCTGCTTTTTGGGTCACGTTTTAACTTATATCTGTTTTATAAAAAAAATTACAACCATACCCACTTTTCGCGTAACTTCAGGCATACGGGCCTGAAGTAGAAAATTTTTTCCTGAAGTGGAGCAAAACTTCAGATATTTTTGCATGAAGTTTGGCCTGACTTGCAGAGGCAATCACGCAAATTTCAATTCATAGTACAAATGGCAAACTTCAGTTCAATAAAGCAACAGCATGTGTTGGCTGAAGCTTTGTTTATAATTGCTGAACTTCAGCATTCTAGTAGCTGAAGCTTTGTTTGTAATTGATTTTAGCTGAAGCTTTGTTTTGTATTTGCTAAATTTTAGCATGTTTTAGCTGAAGCTTTGTTCTGTTTTTGATGAATTTCAGGGCTGAAGTTTGTTTTGTATTTGCCGAACTTCAGCATGTTTTAGCTGAAGCTTTGTTCTGTTTGTGATGAATTTCAGGGCTGAAGTTTGTTTTGTATTTGCCGAACTTCAGCATGTTTTAGCTGAAGCTTTGTTCTGTTTGTGATGAATTTCAGGGCTGAAGTTTGTTTTGTATTTGCTGAAATTCAGCATTCTAGGAGCTGAAGTTTTTGTTTATATTTGTTGAAGTTCTAAAACAACAATGAATTTAATAGAGCATGATTAGCAGCGATTGATGTTGTTCATTTCAAAAATTAAAGAATGAAAAATATTTTTGACATGAAAACAAGTTACTACAGATAAATTAGAACCAAAAATCATTGTGTCTGTGAAGATAAAATATCTAAGAGGTTAAATTATTGTGAATAAGACCAAATTGAACATAATGGGACAAGCAGATATATATGAATCATCATGCTAGAACGCATAACAATATCTCAATCTTCAGCATTTAGAAAACGAAGGATGAGCTGAAGTTGTTTAAACAGTGGGTACACGTTAAAAAAATTTTAAAAAGTGGGTATAGGTTAAATGGGTGCAAACAAATAGGGTGCCCCATGCAATTTTTACCCTATTATTCTTTGGAATATTCTCGCTACTATAAATAGATTTCTTCTTTTATATAGTATTGTATAAGAGTTTAGATTTTTAATTTATATCGAATGATATATTTTGATATATTTAAATCATCTTGTAAACAATAAGTAATACTAGATGCCCAAATTTATCGCTTTGGAATAACTATATTTTATATTGATTGAAATCTTTAAATTATATTGTTACTATAATAAATATTCAAATTTACTTATCTCAATTTTAATACTAATTGCAAATTGTACCTTTACCGATCATTTTCGTAACTTAATACTCGAAAGTACTTTTTTGAATAATTGGTCAAACCCAATTTGGTTGAAAAAAGCAATACTTAATGAATTGACCAAACACGAAATATTGCTTTGCAAGAGTGTTTTTGCAAAAAGCACTTTTGAATAAAAGTACTTAAAAAAAATTGACAACTTGACTAAATGCACTCTAGGTGTAGGGAGATTGGTAGGAATGGTTCGGTCTTAGCGTCATTTAAAAAAATCCCTCGAATGTGTACCCGTAATTATTATTTTTTAGGATTTTTTTTCCGAATTGATATAGTTTGGCATGATATGTACTTGTTCAACTGTTCACTAAACTCTATCATATTAACTTAATTTTGTGTTAACTACGATCGACCTATTTGTTAAATTGTTCATCAAGGTCTATCCAGTCAACATAATTTTATGCTTCTTCAATTGTTTACCAAACTCTGTCAGATTGACATCCACTTTGTGTTATCTGCATTTCACATATTTGTTAAACTGGTCATAACTCTAGTTGGCATTATTATATACTTATTCAATTGTTCATCAAACTCGGTTTATATGACGTTGTGTTATTACTATCAACCTATTTGTCAAAATAATTCATCAAAATCTACCAAATAAGCATAATTTATTTGTGTTGTTCATAAAGTGTTTTTTCAAAAATATAATTGGGTGTAAAACAATATGACAAAATGGTAAAACTTTTAGATACAAATATATTACTATATAACATTTGGTACAAAATCTTACTGTGTTAGTAGATCTTAGCCGAAGCGTACACAAGGGACATTCCGCTAAGATTGGCCATACAAGTGCCACGCGACGCAAATTTTTGTAAGGGGAGGGATAACTCGAGTTCGGATATTTTGCCTTACAAATTTGACCTCTTGTAATATTTATCTAACACAAAGAAAGCCCCGCGCAGCGGGTCGCCTTTTAAATTAAGTGAAAGAATTTTTAAATTTTATAAATATTTGTCTAGTCGGTACATAAAGTATTTCGTATTTATTCAGAATTTGAGGAAGGGCCACACTCATAGAGGATGTAATTCGTATTTATAAATAATTTCATTAAAATTAAATGGAATAGTTTCAAATTTAATTATTTTTTAAGTATAAAAGTATATTTTTTGGGGACATACTAAAAAGAAAATTGCATCACATAAATTGAGATAAAGAAGTAGAGTAATATTTTTTGTCTTTGCTCAAGTGTAAATCATGATCTCTTGTAATTTTTATCCGACCTTGTTAATCATTAAAGTATTTATGGAAGCCAAACATTAGAATTCCCCCCCCCCCTTTTTTTTTTGGACGTAATAATTTCTGGGCCACTTAAACTTGTATCGAATTTTGAATCGATATATGAACTTTTGTTTTTCGTATTTTAACACATCAACTCGACCGATTACTTATGAGTGAACATCTCTGGTTGTTGATTGTGCTTATGTGGCAATAGCACAACTTACGTAGTAAAGTGTGCGTTAATCACGCAGAAAAAAGCGTCACTCAAATTACTATATTTAAAAATATGAAATCCGAATAAGAAAAAAAATTAAATAAAAGACAAAAAAATAAAAAATAAAAACATCCTAAATNCCCCCTCCCCTCCACAATTTCTTTCTCCCCACAGTTTTTTCCCGCTCCCCCCAAAGGTATGGTGATGACAGTGTTTCCGGCAATCTTAGTTGGCCAATTGAGACTACGAAATTACTGAAAACTTTCAGGGGTGAGAAGTAACAGGTTCTCAAGGAGGTCTGTTAATTTTTCTTTTAACGAGTGTACCGAGATGTCATTTTTTTCGATGAAAAACTTGTCGGAATGGTTTTGATATTTTTTTAGAAGATCTGATGGCTTGTTTGGACTAATTCATAGATTGAGGTTTGATTAAGATATGAGTTGATCATATTAGAATTTTTACTATTAAAAATAGTGGCCGGGCAAGGGAATATTTTTGTGGAGCTATGGTGGAGAAGAAAGGAAAGAGAACAAAAATTAAATATTTGGTAAATTGGTTTAAAAAAGGATGAGACCCAAATATTACAAATATAAAATAATAAATGATCTTAGCATCTGACGTGGTATTCATGTCAGGTAATTGAGATATGCGTTCCGAAAAAAGGGTTTATTATAAGTACTTTTATCAAATTAGGATGCTAAAATAGAAAAATCAGAAGTTTATGTATTTGCTATAAAATCCGATGCAAATTTAAATAGCCCAAAGCCATTATGCCTTTTTTTTGTTTAAAAAAAACAGAGCAAGACTTATAAATAACTCTGCAAGGTGGGAATTGTCGGTCCAAATTAATCCACCTCATCAGGAAGCCCAAAAGCGTTAGAACTACCAACAAATGACGTGGCATCTTCACAGCCAATGCTTCCCTGTTCTATGTTAACTTACGCTCGTTGCGTACTGGCCCTAACATCCTCATGAAAAATGACCAAATGCTCGCCATTTCGCCAATACTAGCACCCGGCTCACGTTAGTTAACACCCCTCCTTGTAAAAGTACCAGAACCCATTTATGGCGGGAAACCCGTTAACCGTTTAAATAAAGATCCCCCATTTTCGTCCTTTAAATAATAAATTTAAATGCTGAATTCCTCTCTGTTTTCAGGCAACTTTATCTCAACCATGGCTTCCGGGTCGAACTCATTGATGTGGTTCAGGAAGGGACTGAGACTCCATGATAATCCAGCTCTGGAGTACGCAGCTAAAGGGTCGAAGTTTCTATACCCGGTTTTCGTGATTGATCCACACTACATGGATCCCGACCCGACTGCATTCTCTCCCGGTTCTTCCAAATCCGGGTTGAACCGGATCCAGTTCTTGCTTGAAAGCCTAGTTGATCTTGACTTGAGTCTCAGGAAGCTAGGTTCACGCTTATTGGTGCTCAAGGGTGATCCCGGCGAGGTCTTAACTCGCTGCTTGAAGGAGGTACCAATCAATTCCCTAGCTCCTACTTCTACGGGTTTTTAACTCTGTGTAAGTTGGAAGTTAATTATTGTTTGCTAAGTGTCGAGAAATTTAACTGTTTTAGTCTAGGATATGGACATGATTGTCCAGGTGAAGCACACACGTAAAAGTTAAAAGTTAAATTAGTGACCAACACATGGAAAATAAGTTAATTAAGAGAAGTGAAGAAAGAAAATTGATTTCTCCGACTTTTTTGAGCTACCAAAGTGTGTTCTTGCCATGTGATTCTGGGTCTATATTTGATGAAAGTGTGTTGTCAGTGGTTTGCATGCTGATTGCTAAGCGTTGGAGCAGTCATTTATGGATCGAAATTTAAGAGATGTTAATCAGTTGAAGTTTTACATCATAAGTCGGACATGAAAGTTTAGATAAGCTTATAATTTCATATCTTTTGCTTTTCCAGTTACACAGTTTTTCCTTTTTGAGCACTTTGATCCTTTCAGCTATGGCTAATTCAATAGATCTACTTATACTCCATTTATTTGGTTATACAATTGATCTATATTACTTAAGAAAGCCAGTTATGTGTATGCTTTGATGTCTTGGAGAACCATGAAACATTGAAACTAGAGTCAAACTGTTGATTGAATCTGCGCTATATGCTACGAAAGACACTGGTTCCTTTCAGGGGGTTTGTTTCCTCTTTCAAATTGCATTCTACCAATGTAACTTTGTAAGCATTTTTTTTCTTCATTGGAGCACCAGTACTTTTACTAGCCATTGATTTGTATAATCATTGCATAATTTTCAGTGGAGCATAGGAAAGCTTTGCTTTGAGTACGACACGGAGCCCTACTATCAAGCTTTGGATGTAAAAGTCAAGGTAAAATTTCTTTCCAATTGAGGAAAGGTTTAATTTCCTAAAGGCAAGCTTAGTCAGATCCCAAATGGTGTTTCTTGGTTGGTTAGATAAGTTTTAAATTAAGAAGCTTTTTGGTCACATAATGAATGATTTGGTTCTTGGCTAAAGAACATTTACTTTTTCTCCACAGAACCACGCTTCTGTAGCTGGTGTAGAGATTTTCTCTCCTGTGAGTCACACCCTCTACAATCCTGCCGATATAATAAATAAGGTATGTCCACAACATATGAGTTAAAAACTAGCTTCGGAAATCTCAGAGGACCGCTTTACTTATTTTCCGGGAGAAGATGTTACGGCAAAAAGGGTGGTCTTCTGTTTTCTTGTTGAAGAAAGCAATTAGTGTGGAATGACATTAGGTCTAGATTCTATATTGATCAATTTTATTTGATTGTCTACAAAGAATGGGGGATCTCCACCTCTGACTTATCAGTCTTTCCTTAAACTGGCTGGGCAACCATCTTGGGCATCAACTCCTCTTTCAACAACAATATCTTCTCTTCCTCCTATTGGAAATACTGAAAATTTTGCAGTCTCAGAAGTTCCAACTGTCAAAGAACTTGGTTATGAAGATTTAAACGAGGTATGAATTACGAGTTTCTGGTGAAGTCCTTCTGGTGTACGTCTTATAACAAATTTTGTGTGCAGGACGAATGGACTCCTTTTAAAGGTGGAGAATCAGAAGCACTGACGAGATTGAGAGAATCAATTGCAAACAAGGTGTCTCGATGTTTAGCATACAAAATTAGCCTTATGCAATAAATTTCTCAAATCTCTCCGTTGTCCTATCTATTCTCCTTCGCTTTTGTACCAATTTGCTAATACAATGGAACTGCTTATTTCCTGTTGCAGGAATGGGTGGCAAATTTTGAGAAACCCAAGGGTGATCCATCTGCATTTATGAAACCAGCTACAACAGTTTTATCACCTTACTTAAAGGTAAGCTGGACACAGGCTAATAGAATTAGTACTTATTAATCTGAAATATTATAATCTCTTACCCTCACATTCCTTTCGAAGTTTGGTTGTCTCTCTTCCAGGTATTTCTACCAGTGCATTCAGGACATTCAGAAAAGCGTTAAAAAGCATACATCTCCACCTGTTTCTCTTCTTGGACAGGTAGGTTTGCCTATTGTTTCGTGTTCAGAGCTCTTATACGCTCAAGTAACTTACAATTTCATCAACTACTGCAGTTGTTATGGCGTGACTTTTTCTACACAGTTTCCTTCGGGACTCCTAATTTTGATCAGATGAAGGGTAACAGAATATGCAAGCAGGTGATGACAGCAAATCTTCTTCTTTGATTTGGTGCTTGTTCCTCAAATCCCTTTTTTTTGCACTGTTGCTTATTCCTCTATACAATGCTAGGTTCCCATCAGGTGAATTTCTATGTTCTTGTTTTTTCTGATTTAATGATTCACTTTATCTGAAATTTAAGAGTGAACTATCTGTAGGATGTTGCCTTCTCCAATTTTTGTTTCACTCTTAGTTTGGTCCCTTTGGTGTTATTGACCTCCCCCCCCCCCCCCCCCCCCCCCCCCCAAACCCCCAAAAAAATAAAAAGAAACAAGAAGAAAGATTTAGGTAAACTATCAATATGACAGCATCTTATATAAAATTCTATTGTGCTTTCAAGAGTACTTTGACGATGACTGAGCTTATTGTCCTTGATACTTATGTGTTCTACCTTTCTTATGGAAAGTGGAAGCTTGATGATTTTGTTGATGAAAGTTATTTTGTTATTGGTTTATATATTAGTCTGTTCGCCTAATCTTTTAGTTATTCTTTCTACTTCTTAAACAATTTATAATGTTGTAGTAATTGATGTTTTACTATACTTGACTATCTCATTCTGTCCTGAGTTTTCCTTGTTAAATTATAGTGCGAATATGTATATATAACTGTCTACCTTTCAACAGATCCCTTGGAAGAATGATGATGAACTGCTTGCTGCTTGGAGAGATGCCAGAACCGGCTTTCCTTGGATTGATGCGATAATGACCCAGGTTGGAATTTCGGATGCCTGGACCTTGCTATCATTGTATACACTTGAAAGATACTTTCTGGAGGCTCTTTGTCTGATTTGATAGTCGTTAGTGTATCTTATTTTATGTTCTCAATATTTCAGCTCCGAAAGTGGGGTTGGATGCATCATCTTGCTCGACACAGTGTTGCATGCTTTCTTACTCGTGGGGATCTGGTAAATCACTTCAAGTCTTGGGTAAAAGTTAGTTTTTGAATAATTTCTCCATTTTTTTACTTGTTAGTGTTTGTGTTGATAGTTTGTCCATTGGGAGAAAGGGCGTGATGTTTTCGACAGACTGCTTATTGACTCTGATTGGGCAATCAACAACGGAAACTGGTTGTGGCTATCTTGCTCTTCATTTTTCTACCAGGTGAATGTTATTTTTTGAGTCATAATTATGTTTATGAGGAGTGATTTTCGGCTTTGAACTGTTGTTTTGATATCTTTTTCCATTGGTCACATAAATGCATCAACTATATTCACTATGTGGAGAATCTTGTTATCCCCAAGATCACATTATACGAAATTAAGCAGTTGAATGAAATACTGGTCTTTTATCTGTTCAAATATAAGACTATCAGGTGCTTCCAAATGTTAAGTAAATGTAATCAGACGATCCTAAATGTTTATCTCAAGAAGTGCTTAGTTAACATTGTTCCACATCTCGACCAGTTTTCCTGGATGACCTCAAATATTCTGACCATTGAGGTTCTCTACTTTTCAGTACCATCGAATTTATTCACCATCCTCATTTGGGAAGAAATATGATCCTGCTGGGAACTATATCAGGCATTTTCTCCCTGTTTTAAAAGGTACGTTGAACTGATTTTCTTATGATGCAATTCCTTTTCCTTTGTTCTCTCTTATTGGCAAATCTAAATTCAATGACAGATATGCCAAAGGAGTACATATATGAGCCTTGGACTGCTCCCCTAAGTGTCCAACGTAAAGCAAGATGCATCATTGGCTTAGATTATCCCAAACCAGGTCAGTCATTCTGCTTCTTGCCACCTATTATGTTTAACGCCTATCATATTTATGCTAAATGAAAGCATATGCTTTTTTATGAGGTACACAGTTTTTTTTTCCTTTCCAGAGACATGCATTTTGATTCAGCAACATAGATTGAACTCTTATTTCGTTCATTTTGATGATTCAAACATGCCTAAAACAATACTATATCCCAAAAGTTCCACATTATAGTAACTCATTCATTATCGGTTAATTCGGCCTTGTCATGCATACAATGAAATTGAATTCTCGAATAATTTTGGTGTCAAGATCTTGAAAAAGTTTAATCCTAGTTAGTTCTTGTGATGGATTTTGCTCTATTTCTACTTCCCTACTCTTGATTTATTGTCTTCGTGCTTTCTGATATTCTCAAACGCTTTAAGCAATTATAGTTACATATTCTAATAGATGGATCTCTACCTCTGTTTTATTTGTATGAACGAGTGGTAACATTTGTAACTGCAAATATTGATTCAGTGTTTCTTTTTGCCAGTTGTTTCCCATGATTCTGCAAGCAAAGAATGTCGGATGAGACTTGGTGAAGCGTATGAATTGAACAAAAAGCTGAATGGCTTGGTTAGTGAGGAAGACTTGAACAAGTTAAGAAGAAAAAACAACGATGAATCTACCATTCTGGATTCCATTTCCAGGAAGAAGAAACAGAAGTTAATTGGCTAAGATTGCACCATCGAAGCCATAGCCAGGTTTCTATAAGAGTTGCCGCAAGGTGCACTAGCAATTATAGGAACTACAAAAGGAGCATTTTCCTTCAATTACATCCCCCTTAAATTGATTCCAAGAGTGTTCAAATGTAGGAATCCTTTGTATCATGTATATGCCAGCAGAATATAGTTAACATTATTGAGAAAGAGGCATACCTCTGGTATATGCAATATTTCCTTCTTTGGGCTATACCATTAAGTCAAATTAAATCTCTTGATCGCAATCACATAAACCATTAGGACTTAGGGGTCGTTTGGTACGCGAGATAAGGTGGGATAAAGTGTGGTACATTTATATTATGTTTGGTTGACGGTGTAAATTTATATTGTCATGCAAATATTGTATAAACTTTGTCCCAAACTTAATCTTGAATATCTCATCTTATCCCACCATATCTTATCAAATTTGGTATTTTTTATCTCAGCTCCCAGGTGGGATTAATTAGTCTAGGAATTATAATCTCGGGATAATTTAGTCCGCGTAACAAACGAACCTTTAGTAGTTAGTATATCGTTTTAGGCTTGTGCATATATTGGGTAAAATCGATAACCCAAACCGTTAATTATTTATTGGGTTAACGGTTTAGAATTTTTTCACTATTGGGTTATCGGTTCGGGCCTCAGTTTGATAATTTTGTTAATGGGTTAACCGATAGCCCAATAAGGATTAATGAAGTTACTACTTTACCCTTAAGTATATACATATACTAGGGCTTCACTTCATTCTTTCCTATTCTTTCTCAGCCGCATTCTTCAGTTGTTTCATCTTCATTCTTTCCTATTCTTTCTCAGTCACAGTCTTCAGTTGTTTCATCTTCATTCTTCATGTAATAATGTTGGACTAATTATTTATTATGTCAATTAAATCTTTCTATTTGTGGATTTTTAAGTGGACGTTCAAGTTCTTGCTTAAGTTCATTCACGTTCATGTTTTTGTGTGGCTAATTTATGTTGTGCTTTGCTTTTAGTTGTCATTACTTATATGGCTATGTTGATAATGATATTGGTAATTTGGAGTTTCGGTTGATTCCAGTTGACAAGTCACAAGTTTTTAGGTTTGATTTTGTTTTTGGGTTTAAATCTGTTTTTGACATCTTTAGAATTAGGACATGTATTACCGTTGATTCTTCTAATTCGTTTTTTAAGATTTTGTTGCCTCGCTGCTTAATTTCTTTTAAATTCAAACTCACAGTGACACAAATGCATGGCTGAAAAGATCATAACTGATAATGTGATTAGTGAAAGTGGAGCTTCTAATTTAAATGCGACGGCACAATCTCAATCAGTTCAATCGACAGTAAGGAAACAAAGAAAAAGGAGGTCTCCTGCATGGGATCCTTTTGACCAAATTATTGATTCTGAAGGAAATAAAAAGGGTGTCCGTAAACATTGCAAAAGAGAATATTTTGCTGACACAAAAGATAATGGTATGGAATCACTGTTTACGTATATGGCCAATTGTAAAAAAAATGCTTTTAGATGTTGTAACAAGTCAATCAAAATTAGCCTTTACCTGTTTCGGGGGGTAATAAGGGTGATATAGTTGTTGTTCCTTGGAAATTTGATCAAGAACAATGTAGGAAGACTTTGTGTCGTATGTTGATCGTTGATGAACTTCCTTTCAACTTTGTTGAAAATGAAGGTTTTATGAATTTTATGAAAGTTGCACAACCTTTTTTTCGAATTCCTTCACATAGAACTGTGACTCGGGATTTTTTTGATTTTTTCAATGAGGAAACACGTAAGTTGGTGAAGCTTTTTAAAGATCAGAGAGTTTGCCTTACCACTGATACTTGGACTTCCTTACAACGAATAAATGATACGTGTAGTACTGTTCAATGGATTGATAATGAATGGAAAATGCATAAAAGAATTATCAACTTTTGTCCAAATTCTAGTCATAAGGGTGAAGATATGGCAAATAATATTGTTATTTTTTTGAAAGAGTGGGGGTTACAAAAGATTTTCACTGTCACAATTGATAATGCTAGTTCAAATGATGTGACGGTGAATGAGCTTTCTAAGAATTTAACTAAATGGAGGACCAATTCCATGAATGGTAAGTGTATGGGTCGAAATCCGACCGCACGAGAATCTGCATGAAGAGGAACGACAAAGGATCGATTAAGCCGAAGTCGTACTCATAAGGCACTATAGCGACGAGCACATCGGCCACGGCCGATGTATTACACTCAGAAGGCCTATACGGCGAAGCGGATGTTACGGCATTTCAGAGGGTCAATCTAAAGCACAGTCAAAAGACTCAGGTATCCTGGCTAATGACGGTAAAGGAGAATACCTTGTAAAAATACCACGTGGGAGAATGAAGAAGATGGATGTGGTTCCAATATCAGGCACCTTTCGCTTACAACGGGAAAGGACTTGAAAGCCTATCTTGTAAAGAAGAAAGGGCTCAGAATCTTGCCATGGTTCTTATAATCATCATCATCGAATAAATGAAGACGTATCTCGTGGTCACGATGGGCGAACCTTTTTCTTCTCTTATTACTTTATAGCATGAAGTAATGTTGTAAAGATTGCTATTTCATCGCATATCTTAGATCTCAATCGAGGTCCTAATTAATTCTTAAGTTTAACCTTATCTAGCTTTCCTTGCTTATCGTTCTTTTATTCAGAGATAATTATTTTTTGCTAGAATTTACCTTTTTCTCATCATCTTACAATTATTTAACAAAAAGTGTTTAACACTTTTTGGTAAAATAATTTGGCGCCGTCCGTGTGGAATTTTCTAGCCAAAGTCTTAGTTCCCTCTAGATTCAAACGCGGTCTTAGCTCTATTTCCCATTCGGTGAAGTTTCATCCTTTCATTACGCACGTCGTCTTGAAAAACTAGTCGATAAGCCCCCGAAACCGCCAAACCAACCAAGGATAGATCCTTACATAAAATCGGAGTTATGCCTGATTTATATACGAGAACTGCGTTGCACCATAGAAGCAGTTCTGGTACATTGTGAGTGTAAGCCGTCAGAGTGGGACTACGACCATTGCGTACCAAGCGCGTAAGCAATCCCATTAACAGGTTAGCACCCAACACCTACTACACCCCACATGTACCATCTTCTCTCCAGCTGAATCGAATGATGCTTGTTATGTAGTTCACTGCTAAAATATGCCTCGCCTGTATGTTTGTGGTATGACTTACATTTATGTTATCTTTGTGTGCCCAGGACCGAGACGAACTGGGACTCGAACTCGAGATCCTAAGAGCGGAGCGGATCGTCCACCCATGAGGTGCCCAAGCTCAACCAATAACGGGTTGAGCGCGGAGCCGGTATCAGATCTAAAACTAGTACCAGAGTATGGAACAAGACTAGTCGCTTTGAGGTGCGATTCCTAGTTCATGACCAAGCGAAGAGATTTTACAGGTCTAAAGAGCGGATATAGCGAAGGAAACGTGGCCAATCCCCCTCATTCATCAGCTAACCAACCGATCAAGGTAAGAAATGATTCCATGTACTTCTAACTTGTTATTCCTCTTTTTAGAAAAAAAAAAGAAGTGAAACAGAGAACAAGGGCGTCCTCCCAAATACGCGATAAGGACTGCCGACATACAGGCTCCAAGTTCCTCCCTTCGGAAAACGACGAATCGCGAAAATTCCCCGCACCATATCATGCCGCAGATAACAGGAAAACGTTTCAGAACAAGCTGAAAAAATCTCCATAGTATGGGACTGGGCGGCCAGCCCAGAAACGCACAATCTCTCCAATACAGGCAGAACATAAGCATGAAAAGCTTGCCCATATGCTCGCCAAGGTGGCTCCACGCCAATTCAACCGACTAAATTTGACGGATCGCATCCGAACCCCGTTCGAATTAATCGATACCCAAGGTGCCCCAAAGCCTAAGTAATGAGTTCATCGGGCGTCCCGTCAATGGCCTCTCCAGGCCGAGCAATGAAGGGACTAGATAGACTGGGACTCACTCTGACACATGTATAAATAATGCAACAAAAGCAACGCAGCATGCGACATTCTTACACCACTCCACTGAACTCGCACAGCACCTACGCAGAAAGTCAAAGTTTGACCTCATTCGAACTCATTACGGGTCACAATTCGACCTCGTTCGAATTCACACCCATGCGGCCCTTGGCCATCGCCAAGCAAAAGTAAAATTTGACCTCGTTTGAATTAATAAGTCAAAGTTCGACCTCGCTCGAACTCATTACGGGTCACAATTCGACCTCGTTCGAATTCACACCCATGCGGCCCTTGGCCATCGCCAAGCAAAAGTAAAATTTGACCTCGTTTGAATTAATAAGTCAAAGTTCGACCTCGCTCGAACTCATTACGGGTCACAATTCGACCTCGTTCGAATTCACACCCATGCGGCCCCTGGCCATCGCCAAGCGAAAGTAAAATTCGACCTCGTTCGAATTAACAAGTCAAAGTTCGACCCCGCTCGAACTCATTGCGGGTCACAATTCGAACTCGTTTGAATTCACACCCATGCGACCCCCGGACCTCGTTCGAATTCACACCCATGCGGCCCCCGGCCATCGCCAAGCGAAAGTAAAATTTGACCTCGTTCGAATTAACAAGTCAAAGTTTGGCCTCACTCGAACTCATTACGGGTCACAATTCGACCTCGTTCTAATTCACACCCATGCGTCCCCCAAGCGAAAGTAAAATTCGATCTCGTTCGAATTAACAAGTCAAGTTCGACTTCATTCGAATTAACAAGCCATGCTCGACTTCACTCAAGTTAACAAAGTTCGACCTCGATCGAACTAGCAAAGTAAAGTTCGACCTCGCTCGAACTAACACGATGAAATTCGACCTCGCTCGAATCAGCAAGATTCGACCTCGCTTGAATTCCCAACTAAAAGTTAGGGACTCGTCACGAGAAAATCCAAAGATCTTTTTCAAAAAAAAAAGAATAAGAGAAAATAAGAAAGCCATGGATATACAACCAAAGACAAACCGATTATCTTATTCAGAAAATGTACATACACACCAACGTCTTACAAAAGACCAAAAACGGGCCCCCCGAAAAAGAAAACAAGCAACAATAAAGAAAAGAGCAAAAAAGCTAAATACAGAAAAGCTATAAAGGTTTTACTCAACACTATCCCCGCCAGCGCACTTCTCCCTGCTTGGTCCAGCGGCTTCATCTCCATCGTCATCACCTCCAATATTGTCGTCATCGGAAAGCCCATCCTCGGCCTCAGCATCCCCACAGGCCTCCGGTGTCGCAGGGTCGTAGCCGGAGGAAAGACGAGCCTCGCGTGCTTTAACATGTGCATCTTCAAAAATGGCCTCGGGAATGCTCCCCGCTTCCAACAAATCCTTGTATATATCCCGCTGGGCCTCAGCGTGGACCCACATCTTGTACAAATGACAGGAAACGGCAACAGAGGAAGGTACTTGAGTAGCATGGGCCAGCAATCGCGCCTTTTCAGCCTCGAGAGCCACAACTTAGTCACCCAATTTCGAGACATCTCGCTCGAGCACGTGGATCCGTTCCTTGAGCTGCACCTCCCTCGGCGCAACTGTCTCCCTCTCAGCCTCCCGCTCAGACATGAGAATGCAGATAGTGTCTTCAAGCATCGCTGCACTCGCCAAAGACACCATTCGGGCTCCCTCGGCCCTCTCCAACTCAGTCACCTTCCCTTGTAACTCATCCACCTTCTCTGACCACTCTGCACTCAGATCGGCAATTCTAGTGGTGTTTTGCTGAAGCTCGGCTCGCAAATACACCACCTTCGCTTGAAGATCCTCACATTCGACCGCAACCCCTTTGCCCACCTCGAGCTCCTCGTCCTTGACCCTAAGTAGCCCCTCGAGCTCGCTGCATCTGCGGATAGACCGCACCAGGTCCTCATCCTTCCGCTCCAACCCTTCCCTAAAGGACTGATGACTACCGCTCGCCCAAAGTTGTGCATGCATCTCACGACACTTGTTGTGGTACCAACGGTACTTCGTACCCATCTTTTGAAAGACATCATCTTGTGTCTCAACCCGACGGGCACTCTCGGTCTCAAAAATAGAAGTCTGAGGAAAAGGAAAGAGTTAGCAAAAGAAAAGTTCACGAAACAAAGAAAATAGTAAAAAACTCACCCTCAAAGCCATCCCAGCTACACCCCGTGACAGACCAACATCACTGATCCCCCGAAGAGACCCGCTTTCGGCAGTGGGGGAAGTCAAAGTGACTGAGGGTAGGACGAGACGACTCACCAACGGAAGGCTTGTGCCCAAACCTCTCATGGAACAACGACCATTCGTGAATCCCCACTGTGTGGGGCAAGACCTGACTCACACACTCACGGATGTCGGCAACTAGTGGATGAGGTACCTCTCGGCTGCAAAAACAAAAAAGAAACGACGAGGTCATCGGAGGGAAAACAACATAGTCATTTTCAAAAAAAAGGGGGGGGGGATAGTAAACGAAAGAAAAACTTACGGGCAAAATTCCACGTCTTAGGAAACCCATCAGGGTTCGACACCACGTGCTCCGTCCTAACATAGAAGAAGTTCTCCAAGAATCGGAGGTTGGTTTTATCATCCATCTTCACCACCAAGCCTTTGGTTCCTCGATGACGAAGATGTAACATAGTGCCCCTGTGGAAATTTGGAACGAAGAGGTGAAGCAGGTGCTGGAGAGAAATCTCTCGACCGACCAGTTCCGCGTACTTGAGGAGCATGAGGATGAGCTTTTATATGTACGGAAAGAGTTGAGCCGGACACACCTTATATAAATGGCAAAAGTCCACCTCCACGGAAGGGAGGGGGAGTGTGTATCCAATAATGAATGGGTATGCATAAAATGCGCAATATACCGGGCGATCTATATGCACGATGTCACGACTCGCTAAGACAAGCTCAATATGATCAGGAATCCTCCATTTGGCCTTAAACACAGTGAGCGTCGCAACATCCATTGCAGAAGTGACATTTTCGAATTCATCCTCAGGAGGGTTCTTGAAATCTGCCCTAGCCTTCCCTAGGCGAGGGACTACTACATCTACAGTTGGAAGTGCTTCATCTTCCACCATAACCACCCCCTCTTCAAGATGAGGTATATCAGTTTCTGGCGCAAGGGCACCAGCGGCTCTATCTGGGTTGGAAGATGCACTAGCCATTTCTTTGATTGGTTGCGCTGATCTGGAATGAGAAGGAAAAGAAGGTAGCAACCACAAGAACTATTAGAAGAAAGGGAAATGCGAGAAACTGGAGGATAAGAAGAAAATATTTAATACTTTCTCTCGAACGATTGGGAGTATTCGAATGTGGAATATTCCTCTATTTATAGGGATATAAATACTCTAAGAAGGGAAACCAAACGCCGCCATTTTAAAGAAAAAAATGGAAAGGGCACGAGAAACGATGCAACGCACAGAGAACGTGTGTCATATTGACGCATGACGAATTTAATGACATTTCAAGCTGACGCAACGATCCGATGCATCTCTCGAAGCGTCGCATCGTTATTTCACCATGAGGTACTCGCCCATCACCCAAAATGCTCAGATTTCTCAAACTTTCGAATTGACGAGGTCCGCCCATCGAACTCGCCCAAAAATGACCCCAATAGGCGGAGGGACTAACTATATGGGTCGAAATCTGACCAAACGACAATCTATATGAAGAGGAACGACAAAGGATCGATTGAGCCAAAGTAGTATTCATAAGGCACTATAGCAACGAGCACCTCGGCCACGGGCGAGGTAGTACACTCAGAAGGCCTGTACGAGGAAGCGGATGTTACAACATTTCAGAGGGTCAATTTAAAGCACGGTCAAAAGACTCAGGTATCCTGGCTAATATGTACGGAAAGAGTTGAGCCGGACACACCTTATAGAAACGGCAAAAGTCCACCTCCACGGAAGGGAGGGGAAGTGTGTATCCAATAATGAATGGGTATGCATAAAATGCGCAATATCCCGGGCGGTGTATATGCACGATGTCACGACCCGCTGAGACAAGCTCAATATGATCAGGAATCCTCCATTTGGCCTTAAACGCAGTGAGCGTCGCAGCATCCATTGTAGAAGTGACAGGTTTGAATTCGTCCTCAGGAGGGTTCTTGAAATCCACCTAGCCTTCCCTGGGCGAGAGACTACTTCATCTACAGTTGGAAGTCCTTCATCTTCGACCATAACCACCCCCTCTTCAAGATGAGGTATATCAGTTTCTGACGCAAGGGCACCAGCGGCTCTATCTGGGTTGGAAGATGCACTATCCATTTCTTTGATTAGTTGCGCTGATCTGGAATGAGAAGGAAAAGAAGGTAGCAGCCACAAGAACTATTAGAAGAAAGGGAAATGCGAGAAACTGGAGGAGAAGAAGAAAAGATTTAATACTTTCCACGAACTATTAGGAGCATTCGAATGTGGAATCTTCCCCTATTTATTGGGATATAAATACTCTGAGCAGGGAAACCAAACGCCGCCATTTTAAAGAAAAAATGGAAGGGGCACGATAAATGACGCAATGCATAGAGAACGTGCGTCATATTGACGCATGACGAATTTAATGACATTTCAAACTGATGCAGCTCTCGAAGCGTCGCATCGTTATTTCGCCATGAGGTACTCGCCCATCACCCAAAATGCTTAGATTTCTCAAACTTTCGAATTGACGAGGTCCGTCCATCGAACTCGCCCAAAAACGACCCCAATAAGCGGAGGAACTAACTGTATGGGTCAAAATCTGACCAAACGACAATCTGCATGAAGAGGAACGACAAAGGATCGATTGAGCCGAAGTCGTATTCATAAGGCACTATAGCGACGAGCACCTCGGCCACGGGCGAGGTAGTACACTCAGAAGGCTTGTACGACGAAGCGGACGTTACAACATTTCAGAGGGTCAATTTAAAGCACGGTCAAAAGATTCAGGTATCCTGGCTAATGACCGTTGGGTAAAGGAGAATACCTTGTATAAATACCAGGTGGGAGAATGATGAAGAAGGAGGCAGTTCCAATATCAGGCACCTTTTCGCTTACAACGGGAAAGGACTTTATAGCCTATCTTGTAAAGAAGAAAGGGCTCAGAACCTTGCCATGGTTCTTGTAATCATCATCATTGAAAAAATGAAGACGTATCTCGTGGTCACGATGGGCGAACCTTTTTCTTCTCTTATTACTTTATAGCATGAAGTAATGTTGTAAAGATTGCTATTTCATCGCATATCTTAGATCTCAATCGAGGTCCTAATTAATTCTTAAGTTTAACCTTATCTATCTTTCCTTGCTTGTCGTTATTTGATTAAGAGTTAATTATTTTTGGCTTGAATTTACCCTTTTTCTCATCATCTTACAATTATTTAACAAAAAGGGTTTAACACTTTTTGGTAAAACAGTAAGCACCTTCAGGTGAGGTGTATGAATCTTATTGTTCAGGATGGTATAAAAGAATCAACTGTGTCTATTGAACGTATTAGGCAAGCAATGAGATATATCAGGCAATCTCTTGCTAGGTGGAAAAAGTTTCAGGAATGTTGTGATGAATGAAATCTAGTTGGGAAATGTTTATGTTTGGAAGTTCCTACAAGGTGGAATTCTACATACTCGATGTTGAACAGGGCTATTGAATATGAGAGTGCAATTTTAGAATATGTTGATCATGATATTGGCTTGTCACATTATCTTGAGTTTGTTGATATTGTGGATGGAAGTCCTGCAGGTACACTTTTGAGTAATGAATGAGAGGATGTAAAGAAATTGATAAAAATTCTTGAAATCTTTTATAAGATTACTTTAAAGGTATTTGGCTCAATTTATGTTACATCAAATCATCATTTTCTTGAAATTTGTGAAGTTGTTGTTTACTTAAAACAATTGATATTAAATGAAGATATTTTGTTGGGTTCAATGGCAAAGAAGAAGATGGAGAAATTTGATAAGTATTGGGATGATCTAGAAAAAATGAACAAGATTATTTTCATTTAATGTGTTTTGGATCCTCGGTACAAGTTTGATTCGGTTAGTTTTGCACTTGCGAAGATGTTTGAAGAAAAAGGGCCAAATATCGCGAAAGAAGTGCATACATACATGACTTCATTGTTTGATGAGTATGTAAAGACTCATTCAAAAGATAAAGGTTGTCGTCCTTCTTCATTTTTACCTAACTCTTTATTGGACACAATGGAAACTTCTACTTCATCGCTTTTAGGGAATACTATTAATATCCAAAGCGGAGGAGCTTTTGGTTCTTTCTTTAAAGAATTAAAAAGACATAAAACTGGGATTGGAGGTTCAGATTCTAAATCAGAAGTGGAAAAATACCTTACAGAAGAAGTTGAAAATGAAATAGCAGACTCTAATATATCGCTTTGGTGGAAAGTAAACTCAGTCAAAGCGACTGAGGGCAGGACGAGACGACTCACCAACAGAAGGCTTGTGCCCAAACCTCTCATGGAACATTGACCATTCGTGAATCCCCACCATGTGGGGCAAGAACTGACTCACCCACTCACGGATGTCGGTAACTAGTGGATGAGGTACCCTCTCGACTGCAAAAACAAAAATGAAAACGACGAGGTCACCGAAGGGAAAACAACAGAGTAATTTTCAAAAAAAAAAAGAGGGGGGGATAGTAAATGAAAGAAAAACTTACGGGCAAAATTCCACGTCTTAGGAAACCCATCAAGTTCGACACCACGTGCTTTGTCCTAACATAGAAGAAGTTCTCCAAGAATCGGCGGTTGGTTTTATCATCCATCTTCACCACCAAGCCTTTGGTTCCTCGGTGACGAAGATGTAGCAGCGTGCCCCTATGGAAATTTGGAACGAAGAGGTGAAGCAGGTGCTGGAGAGAAATCTCCCGACCGAACAGCTCCGCGTACTTGAGGAGCATGAGGAGGAGCTTTTATATGTACGGAGAGAGTTGATCCGGACACACCTTATAGAAACGGCAAAAGTCCACCTCCATGGAAGGTAAGGGAAGTGTGTATCCAATAATGAATGGGTATGCATAAAATGCGCAATATCCCGGGCGGTGTATATGAACGATGTCACGACCCGCTGAGACAAGCTCAATATGATCAGGAATCCTCCATTTGGCCTTAAACGCAGTGAGCGTCGCAATATCCATTGCAAAAGTGACAGGTTCGAATTCGTCCTCAGGAGGGTTCTTGAAATCCGCCCTAGCCTTCCCTGGGCAAGGGACTACTTCATCTACAGTTGGAAGTCCTTCATCTTCCACCATAACCACCCCTTTTTCAAGATGAGGTATATCAGTTTCTAGCGCAAGGGCACCAGCGGCTCTATCTGGGTTGGAAGATGCACTAGCCATTTCTTTGATTGGTTGCGTTGATCTGGAATGAGAAGGAAAAGAAGGTAGCAGCCACAAGAACTATTAGAAAAAAGGGAAATGCGAGAAACTAGAGGAGAAGAAGAAAAGATTTAAGACTTCCTCTCGAACGATTGGGAGAATTCGAATGTGGAATATTCCCCTATTTATAGGGATATAAATACTCTGAGCAGGGAAACCAAACGCCGCCATTTTAAAGAAAAAAATGGAAGAGGCACGAGAAACGACGCAACGCATAGAGAACGTGCGTCATATTGACGCATGAAGAATTTAATGACATTTTGAATTGACGCAATGGTCTGATGGAGCTCTCGAAGCGTCGCATAATTATTTCGCCATGAAGTACTCGCTCATCACCCAAAATGCTCAGATTTCTCAAACTTTCGAATTGACGAGGTGAGGCCATCGAGCTCGCCCAAAAACGACCCCAATAGGCGGAGAACTAACTGTATGGGTCAAAATCTAATCAAACGAGAATCTGTATGAAGAGGAACGACAAAGGATCGATTGAGCCGAAGTCGTATTCATAAGGCACTATAGCGACAAGCACCTCGGCCACGGGCGAGGTAGTACACTTATAAGGCCTGTACAACGAAGCAGACGTTACAACATTTCAGAGGGTCAATCTAAAGCACGGTCAAAAGACTCAGGTATCCTGGCTAATGACCATTGGGTAAAGAAGAATACCTTGTATAAATACTAGGTGGGAGAATGATGAAGAAGGAGGCAGTTCCAATATCATGCACCTTTTCGCTTACAACGGGAAAGGACTTTAAAGCCTATCTTGTAAGGAAGAAAGGGCTCAGAACCTTGCCATGGTTCTTGTAATCATCATCATTGAAAAAATGAAGACGTATCTCGTGGTCACGATGGGCGAACCTTTTTCTTCTCTTATTACTTTATAGCATGAAGTAATGTTGTAAAGATTGCTATTTCATCGCATATCTTAGATCTCAATCGAGGTCCTAATTAATTCTTAAGTTTAACCTTATCTATATTTCCTTGCTTGTCGTTCTTTGATTCAGAGTTAATTATTTTTGGCTTGAATTTACCCTTTTTCTCACACCTTACAATTATTTAACAAAAAAGGTTTAACACTTTTTGGTAAAACAGTAAGCATCTTCAGGTGAGGTGTATGGCTCATATTATGAATCTTATTGTTCAGGATGGTATAAAAGAATCAATTGTGTCTATTGAATATATTAGGCAAGCAATGAGATATATCAGACAGTCTCTTGCTAGGTGGAAAAAGTTTTAGGAATGTTGTGATGAATGAAATCTAGTTGGGAAATCTTTATGTTTGGATGTTCCTACAAGGTGGAATTCTACATACTTGATGTTGAACATGGCTATTGAATATGAGAGTGAAATTTTAGAATATGTTGATCATGATATTGGCTTGTCACATCATCTTGAGTTTGTTGATATTGTGGATGGAAGTCCTGCAGGTACACTTTTGAGTAATGAATGAGAGGATGTAAAGAAATTGACAAAATTTCTTGAAATATTTTATAAGCTTACTTTAAAGGTATCTGGCTCAATTTATGTTACATCGAATCATTATTTTTTTGAAATTTGTGAAGTTGTTGTTTACTTAAAACAATTGATATGAAATGAAGATGTTCTTTTGGGTTCAATGGCAAAGAAGAAGAAGGAGAAATTTGATAAGTATTGGGGTGATCTAGAAAAAATGAACAAGATGATTTTCATTTAATGTGTTTTGGATCCTCGGTACAAGTTTGATTCTGTTAGTTTTGCACTTGCGAAGATGCTTGAAGAAAAAGGGCCAAATATCGCGAAAGAAGTGCATACATACATGACTTCAATGTTTAATGAGTATGTAAAGTCTCATTCAAAATATAAAGGTTATCGTCCTTCTTCATGTTTACCTAACTCTTCATTGGACACAATGGAAACTTCTACTTCATCACTTTTAGGGAATACTATTAATATCCATAGCGGAGGAACTTTTCGTTCTTTATTTGAAGAATTAAAAAGACATAAAGCTGGAATTGGAGGTTCAGATTCTAAATCAGAATTAGAAAAATATCTTACAGAAGAAGTTGAAAATGAAATAGCAGACTCTAATATATTGCTTTGGTGGAAAGTAAACTCACATAGATTCCTCATTCTTGCTGAGATGGCTCGGGCCGTGTTATCTACATCCTATTTCAAGTGTTGCATCCGAATGTTCATTTAGAACTGGAGGGTGTGTTCTTGATTCATTTTGGAGTTCATTGACTCCTAAATTGGTGGAAGTTCTAGTGTGCCTTCAAGATTGGCTTCGAAGTGAGCCATTACTTGTAAGTGTTGAGGAAGAATTAGATGTTCTCGAGCAACTAGAACAAGGTAGCAATATTTTAATTTGTTTGATTGTATATTATTTTATAAATAGTTTATTTAATATTTTTATTGTTTGATTTGTTAATATATATTCTCATAGATTTTGCCAAACTTGGAAACGAACCTTGTGATGATGATGTGTAGAATCTTAGATAGTTGTGAGTTAAACTTTGGTAAGTTAATTATTCAACTTATATAATACATAGTATGCATTGGTAAAAGTTTATTTGACTTAATATTTTTTTCTTTTTATGTTTAATAGGTATAACTATGCCTCGACTTTGTGGTCTCAAAGCTATCTCACATGTTTGGAGTCACTATGAAAGGATTGAAGAAGGTGATGATGGATAGTGGAAAGTAAGATGTAGTCATTGTCATATTGTTTTATGTTACAATGCACGACAAACTGGTACTAAGTCCTTAATGAGGCATGTTGAGCGTTATTTGGAGCGCAATTTGGTGAAGCATATAAGGATTGAGTAGTTGTTGTCTTGTTAACTTGAATTTGAACTATTAGTATTATGTTTGGACTTGTTAATCTTAAGGTGAAATTGCTACTACTTTGTATTATTATTAATGTATTTGGACAACTGTTGTTGAAGAATTAGTAGTATTTCAGTTGTGTTTGGACAACTTTTGAATTACTAGTACTCTTGTTGCTCTTGATTATGATTTGGTAGGAAACCAAAAAATTATTATTTATGTTCCTATTAACTGCTATTGTACTGCCTAGATTTTTCTTTCTTTTGTGATCTCAGTTATTGAGCTTGACTAGTAAAAAGTGCACTGTCTGCAGTTCAGGCTTTTGCTATAGGCTTGAGCAGCTTTGACACCAAATTATGCAGTTCAAGTTTTTGCTATCTTGTGCATCTTGACATTTGAAAACTGGATAAGCCACCAACACCAAGTGGTGCTACATATGCCAAACACTTTATGCTCTGGACTGTACAATGACACTCACTAGTCACTATTAATCACAGTTCTGGGCTGATGACATTGTCTATGCTTATAATCATTGAGAAAATATGTAGTAATAGTGCAATATGAAAAATTTATCAACGATAATATTAATAATGTTGTATAGAAGCAGAAGCAAATGTTGTCAAATTGTCTCAATTTGCCAAAATGAAGCTTGAAATATTAGTTGTGGCCAGGACGCAGAAATTAGTATACTATATGTTAATTGTCTTCTCTTTTTTGCTTAACTCTAGGTTGAGTTATCTTATCGGATAAACTAATAACCGAACCGATAATGGTCAACAACCGATAAATGATAACCGATATCTTATCGGTTCGGTTATCGGTTTATCATATTTGTAAACCGATAACGATACGCTAAACCGATAATATTTACAATCGAACAAAACCGACTGATGCCCACCCCTATATTGTTTTAAATAAAATATTTAGGTATTTTTTCCTCCTATACAATATTTGAAACTTATTTACCAAAATTGTCCTAGTTTTGTATATTAACCTTAAACAAAGATTACTTACAAATTATATACAATCAATCATTAGTGCCTTGAATTAGGGGATTTAGTTACATACTTTTCCTTTTTTCTCTCCTCTCCTCTTTCCTCACTCCCCCATCTCTCATCAATTTTTCTTTCTTTCTTCATCTTTCTCTCTCAATAAGGTAAGACTAAAAATTGTCTTCTGTCGATCAACCTATTGAAGTAACCTCCAGGCCGTAAGAATTGAAGATTCGAACACTAATCTATTATAAAGCTTTGAATTCAAATTTGGATTTTCAAAAATCATTATTTGTTTGGATTGAGTGTTGTTGCAAACAATTGAGAATATTGTTTGGAGTTGATATCTCAATTTTGGGGGTGCTTGGTGAAGATTAGACTTGGTTCTGGTTGAATTTCAGATTGAAACTCGAAGAAGAAGAAGAAGAAGAAGAAGAAGAAGAAGAAGAAGAAGAAGAAGAAGAAGACACGACATACAATATACTTACGAAATTGTAGTAAAGTTGTAGTAAAATTGTAGGTAAATCATATTTTGTTGTAGTTATATATATATATATTTTTTTTTAATTTGAATGTTGTATGAAAGTTGAAAAAATAATAGTATCATGATAAAATCTAGTTGCCTCCCCATGTATAATTTGAGAAGCTGGTGATATTTGACATAACAACACCTCTTGGTATTTAACTCTAATATTCACACAATTAAGCATCACAAAATTCTTTTTTAACAATATCTTTCAACGAATAATATTTATCTGATTATGTTATCAACTTAACGCAATCGGTTTCCTTAAACATGCATTACTTTTTGTAACGCAGAGGAAATCAAAACTACATCATAAGCACTGAAAGCATGCAGGTCTATCACGTAACCAACTTGAAAATAGGGCTCTTATTTACTTAGACAAACGGCAATACTCAGTACAAGTACTGAGATTTGACACAGAGACATTTTGAACTTATTAGAATTTTTTACAGTTATAGTCACAAGTTATTTGGTCAAATTACATAATCAAATTTTACCCACAAATAGTCAATTGCGACTTGAAATATAATATTGAATTAGTCACCTTGCATTTGATTTTGTAATATTGAACTAACAATACAGTATACACTTATTTACAACTTATCTACAATTTATCTACAACTTTCATACATTATTTCTATCCAGTTAAATACAACTATAAAATCATAACTTAAAACAATTATTATACAATATGTCTTTTGTATATTTTGAATCTGAATTGTATATATTTTGTGCATAATTACAACTATTCTACAATTTATCTACAACTTTCATACATTCTTTTTACCCAGTTAAATACAACTACAATATCATACAACCTAAATACAATTATTATACTAATTTTATACAATATGTCTTTTGTATATTTTGTATCTGATTTGTATATATTTTGTGTGTGGTGTGTATTGATAACTTGAATAAAAAATTTATACAACGATTCATACATAATATAACTATTTTTCAACTTTCATATGATACACAATTTACCTACAACTTTACTACAATTTCATAAGTATTCCCAACTTTACGAGTTTCAATCTGAAATTCTTCCAAAATCAAGTCTAATCTTCACCAAAACACCTTCAAAATTGAGATAAATTCCAAAATATATTCCCAATTATTTGCAACAACACCTTTAAGTATATTGTATGTGTTCTTCTTCTTCTTCTTCTTCTTCTTCTTCTTCTTCTTCGAGTTTTAATATGAAATTCAGCCAAAATCAAGTCTAATCTTCACCAAAGCACCTTCAAAATTGAGATATAAACTCCAAACAATATTCCCAATTGTTTGCAACAACCCCCAGTCCAAAAATAATAATGATTTTTGACAACCCAAATTCAATTTCAAAGCTTTTTAATGGATGTCAATGGTGGAAACTCTATACAATAAGAAATCCATCGATGTATTACTACAATATCTTCGTCTTAAATTTAGTAATTCTTTTCAATGTTTGTAATCCGCACTTTTGAGTTGCAATGTTTGTTCTGTAAACTCTAAATTTTATAATAATCAATTAAGTGTTAAATGTTACACCCCGCAATATTACGTCAATATTACGTCCCGCAGTATTATATCACGACAATGTCACCTTGTAGTACTACATTACGACGATGTTACGCTTCACAGTAATAAGTTATGAAGATGTTGCACCCTGCACTAATGTACGTTTAATTTGTCGTAATGTAATTGACCTTAGTCCAAGGAAAAAGATTATTTGGAGATTATAGGGATTATGCTATTTTTAAACAAATGATAAGTAAATTCGTGATGGTGAGAGGGGAAGCAAGTCAAAGAAAATAAACTTTTCATCCAAGTTTGGCATATTGGGATAAAATACGGGCCGAACGTTAATAATCGATATTTATGGACTAGTGCCATACAAGATACTACATGACCATGATAGCATGATTTATAAAGTGTATTAAAAATAAGTAGAATTTTAAGTAATTTGAAATAATTTTTAACTACGTGGGTAATTAGTTAATTATTAGGTAATGGGTCATTACCTAGTTAATTAATAAGTTTGGGGATAGGATTAAACATCCCACCCCCGCGTGGAAGCCCCCCCCCCCCTATTTAAGGTGACACATTAGCCATTTATTACATGTATCACATTAAGGATTAAGTGGCAACATAATATAGGTGTTGACTAGAGAATCCTTATGCTGGATAAGGAACGTGTGATATAGGGTATTAAAAGACTATGAAAATTGGGAAATCAACTTACAACCTATAGATACAAATTTAAGCTAAAATAGTAGACATTTGGTTTCTTTCACCCCAAGAGATCAAGCTAAAATTAGACAAACCAAGAAGAAAAATGAATGAGAAATCAGAAAGCTAGCAACAAAATTAGCAGTCAACCTTACCACAAAAACAAGAGAGTGAGTTATTTTCCATATATCTTTCTCAAACGGTCCTTGACAAAGTCGTTCCTAGCATTAGTCCGAACTTGTTAAGGGGCTATATTCTTATAAGAATAGTATACCCCAAAAGCAAAGAGAGCAGCACCACCAACAAAGCATGCCATTGTCGCACCAAACTTGGCAGGGGTGAGGGATTGTTTAAAAAGAATTTGGCTCAGGTATGTTAAGGCTATCCCTTCTTTCTTTTGGCATAGTCCAAATTATACGGAAGAAACGAGCAAACCCATGGTTTCCATAAATTACTCTATTCATAGAAATACTAGGGTGTTTATATCCTTGATTCCCCATGTGAATTATTATTATCTTTTGTTCATGGGTCTCGAAAATACATATGTTGGTAAAGTTTATTTCATGATATTAATCAACGGCATAATGGCTTATGACGTACTGAGAGATTTTATTGACGTATTTCATACGCATTTCATGCATTTACATATGCACATTGACCCATGACTAGATGGCGTTATATACACGTATATATGTAAATATATGTATATGGGATATGGAAAAAGGTTACGGCGTTATATACGCACCACCACCTGATCAGCTGGTATATGATGATGATGTTGCCCACAGTGGCTGAAATATGGTTCAAACGGCGTTACATACGCGTATATATGTATGTACATTCAAACGGCGTTATATACGCGTATATATGTATGTATATATGTGTATATGGGAAATGTTATGGCATTATATACGCACCACCACCTGATCAGCTAGTATACGATGATGATTTTGCCCACAGTGGCCGATATAATATGATGGGATGCCCTCAGAGGCTGATGATGTTATGAAACATATACCTATGCACGACATGACATTCATACGCATATGCATGTTGCTAAAAGTGATTTATGATTTACAAAGTTATTCAGACTTACATGTTGAGTCATGTACTCTATATTTCTTCCATGTCTCTTATGTACATTATGTGCCTTACATACTCGGTACATTATTCGTACTGACGTCCCTTTTGCCCGGGGACACTGCATGCCCGCAGGTCCTGATAGACAGGTCGAGAGCCTTCCAAGTAGGCTATCAACTCAGGGGAAGATGTTGGTGCGCTCCATTTGCTTCGAAGTTGCTCGTTTGGTTAGTATGATTTAGACACATATTGTTTGGTAAGGCGGGACTCTGTCCCGACTTTTATGATATTTATGTACTCTTAGAGGCTTGTAGACATATGTCGTGTATATAAAGGATTGTACGGCCTGACCGGCCTATGTTTTGAGTTTATAAAGGATTATGTTGGCTTATTAGGCCCGTATGTCATGTGTATATAATAATGTAATAAAAAAGATACGTTACGTTGGTACTCGGTTGGGTAAGGTACCGAGTTCCCGTCGCGATCCATCGGTTTGGGTCGTGACATTAAAGTTGCACTACCAGAAATCATATTCTTTTATTAAGATCACACTACTGGAAAGAAAGATAGACGATGGGTAGAGGGAGAGAGTGGATGAATATAAAGGAATAAGGAAATAACTTATAATCCTTATTCAATTCCTAATATAAATGGATACTCATTTAAAACTTATTTGTATATAACTGATAAATTGTATATGACCATGTAATTAAATTGAAACTTGCGCAAGGAGGATGGTAAAGTTTCAAATAATGTATAGGAATGTAAAAATCCCAAATATTTAATTAGAACGAAATGCGTCGTCAATAAAGTCTGTCAGTCAAGCCTGATCTTCGACCACACCCTTAACACTAATCTAGAAGCATTGATACACGAAATCCGAAATTATGAGCTTCGGCAACAAGATCCAGACCCTTCCGAGAAGCTAGAAAAGCATCTGATGGAATATGTTCTAATTGTAATATCCATAAAAGAGTGTCTTTTTTAAAATTATAAAAAGTTACTAGTAATACTTGAGAAAAAAGAGAAAAAGCATACACACGTGGCAGAAATTTTCGCACGAGCGAGTCAACCTTGGGCGAAGCCGTCGCCCTTCGGCCAGTGCCACCCTTATTTTTGCCATTTTCATTTCCAAAAAGTTGTGGAGACAACAGAAGCGAAACAAAGAGAGTGATAAGAAAAACTCTCGTCTCTCGATTTACAGACGCAAAAGGGGCTGACCTGAGGAAAGAACACACACTATGTGGAGAAAACTCTCTTCGCAGCTCCGAACCCTACGCCTACTTCGATCCACTCCGAACTCCTATCCATCCGCCGCCGCGTCGATTTCTTCATCTCCGTCTCCGGCGGCGTTCCGGTCATCGGTCACGTCCTTCTGTCGCCACTTCACTGCCGCGTCCGGTATACTTTCACACTTTTCTCTACTCTGAACCCTGATTTCATCAGATCTCACGCATTTTACACAAAATTATGTGTTTAAATAGAGTCGGATGGATATAGAGGATACTTAATGGATTGATTGATTGATATACGTGCCTTATGTAATTTGCTGGATTATTTGTTTTCTGGAACAGAGAATGTTGTTAAGAAGAGTGTGGAGGATGTAATGCCGATTGCAACTGGTCATGAGCGCGAAGAGCTCGAAGCTGAGCTCCAAGTGAGTTATCTATCACGTTCTACGTATTTATAGCATTTTTAGCTGAGATATTTAGGTATATTAATTCAAATGTCTTTGATATATGTTACTACATGTGACTGATATTTACATTTGATGTGTGCTTCTTTAGGGAAGGGAGCTTCTTGACATTAACTTTCCTGAGGGTCCTTTTGGTACAAAGGTCAGTGTGGATTTTCAAGTAATGATTGGTGCTAGTATACACTTGTTATTGCTTGTTACTTTTGTCGCAATTTATTGTTGATCAATAAAATTGTTTTATCTTATATCCAGATTAGTTATTCTCGTCTGATGCATAATGGTTCAATTGATTGTTCTCTTATTAACATGGATAACGTTCATTTAGAGAAGGAAATGTTGGAAATAGCCGTTTGTTTTTAGGTTTTCTTGTGAGTTTATGGTTCTTCTAATAATCCAATTTAAGACAAAAGCAAAGAAGATAAAAATGTGCAGCATACTGTTTATTCTCTTATATTAACATCTGATGCTGGGAATGTGTTTTAGTTTACAACTACTGCTCCAGAAGGATGATTTAGTTTTACTAAGCTAAAGACAACCTGGATCAATCTAGACCCAGGGCTTTGGTTCAAATTCAATATCAAATGTAACCCAACAAGGGATGTGTTATAAGCACTCGTCACAATTTTGAATTCTACTGGTAAACTAAGTTTGTTTAAGAAGAGAAAGGTAGAGGGTGGCCCATTATTTACTGAACTTTATGGCATCTGTATCCTTTATCCAAAAGAATAGGGGGGGGGGGGGGGGTGGGGGAGACTGTATCAATGTTGCTATTTCACACTTCCTTCCTAGTCATAATATGTGTGTCCTTCAAGGAAGGGGAGGACTAAGAAGAGAAAGGCGTATGGTGAATACTTGATTTAACTATTTTTACTTTCATTCATGTTGGTTGTACGAGTGCAAGAGAAGTAAATGAGATTTACCTCTCTTCTCAGTTTAAGTTGAAGGCTTTAAAAAGGATTAGCGGGAACTGCAAAGTCCCCCCATTTGCAATTCCTAATGTAATACGGAAAAAGGACCTTATCCCTGTTGGCCCTTCCTTTTCATGCTTCAACAACTTAGTGAACTTTGTTTTGAATTACAATAACTATGCCTAAATCCAAACTAACTGAGTCAGTTATATAAACATTCTATAAATGTTTCCTCAATTGGGACGAGTTAACAAGGATACCTAATGAATAGCAAACTAAGGGTTTTAAACTAACTGAGTCAGTTATATAAACCTTCTATAAATGTTTCCTCAATTGGGACGAGTTAACAAGGATACCTAATGAATAGCAAATTAAGGGTTCTCCAAACCTAATGATTCTCTAAATTTTACACTTATCTTTACACTAACAATTAAGAAGTCCCCTAGCACCAAATCTAACATTAGTGTAACATGGCTAAGGAATTATTATTGGTTATGGATCTTTTGCTACCATTATGTTCCGTTCTGTTATGCGCTATGCTAGTCAAGAAATTGTAGACCATTTTGATTACCTTCTCCATTGATTTTAGGTCTACCTCTTTCTCTTTTAACACCTCAAAATCATATTTTATCCTGTGTGTCATTTATACCTTGATACGAATGCAGAAGCAAAATAACAAGAACACAAATAAAAGCTAAAACGATAGAGATTTAGTAGAGAACCAACTAAGGAAATTGAAAGAACATTTGAAATAAAAAAATACCCAATCAATTTAAGACTTATTTGACCCAAAACTATAGGAACAATCCTAAGGGGAAACAATCCCGTTACAAGTTCACCTTAACAAGTAATTAACCAACATAGGAATTCATCCTAAACACCCTCAATGAGTTTTCATTCACAATTCAAAATGAGCTAACCCTAAAATGAGAGCCCTAAGGTCTATTTATACTAGGGAGCCAAATATTACAAGTATAACCACCAAATGTAATGTAGTCCTTAATTGTTGGCGAAATTATACATGTAGCCGCCCTGTTATGAAAGTAGCCTCAAATTAGAATCTAAATTGCTTGATGGCTATCTAGATTGTATTATCTCCCCCCTTTAAAAGAAATTCGTCCTTGAATTTGGACCTTTAAACAAAAGAAAATGAGCTTCATTAGTAAAATTTTAACTTGGACATAAACAAGTGCCTCAAACTAACAAGCAAGCCATATTTTAACAAATTTATGATAAATCTAAGCATCCAAACCAATAAGTAAGACAAATCTACCATTCAAACCAAAATCTAATGATACCCATGGACAAAACAAAGTATAAAAGCTACCCAAAATATGAGAATTATCATGAAATACCTCCAATCTACACACCAAGTGTGCCCCAATATAAGAATCATCAAGAAAAATGTTGACTCTCATAGCTTTATCAAGTCCAAGCATAAGCATAAGCGAAATAAACAAGCCATTCTTGAATTCAAGGGAACATGAGAAATCAAGAATAAGAATGGTATGTTCAAACAAAACAAATCTCTTAGCTTCACCAATACTATCATTCAAGAAAGATTTAGTATGTTGTTTTGTAAACTCATCACACCAATTCACATGAAAGTTATCAACTTTTTTTAAATTCAAAGCACTAGTGTAGTAGAACAAATTAGCTCTATCAAATATATGAGTGGAAAAAGTTAGAAAGTTTACACCAAGTAAAGAACTTTCTTCTTTTTCAAAAAGTTTAGCTTCCAAAATAATCTCATTAGTAACCTCAAACATCTTCTCAATAATGGAACCTTTTATCGGCAAGTCCAAATCAAACTCAAAAGATTCCATCTCACAATCAAACAAGAAAGAATCAAATGGCTTAAAGCTTATGC